>VWZX01006243.1:1009831-1210929 GCA_013399015.1 Galbula dea
GCGGGGGAAAGAGTTAATTTCTTTGTCCACCTCCCTTTCTCAGCTGCCATCCTCCACAACATCAGAAAAATCTGCTCTGCCTTGGTTTTAGCCTCCGTAAAATGGGAATAGTAAAACTGACAGACTCCTCCTTTTAGATCCCTGGATCAAAGGTACTCTATAAGTTCAAAGTGCTGTTTCCATAGGACATTATTGCCAAATTGACTATAGGCAATTCCATTGGGTATGTGATAACAACAGTAGAATCAGTCAAACACCCTTGATGCATTGCATGGTCCCAGATACCTCTCAGAGCCTCTTTGTGTGCCATCCTACCCCCTGAGGTCTGCAGGGATGGGGCTTCTGGAGCCTGGATTTTGCAGGAGAAGGAGGGGTACAGTCTGTGTCTTTGCTTCTGGCCCCTCAGCTACGGACTGCTTTTCTTTTTGACCTGACGAGGACAACAGGAACTAGCCCTTTTAAAAACAGGTTTAAAACATAAAACTTTTATATAACTTTTATATAACTTTTATATAACTTTTTATAAGTTTNAGACCTTTAGTACATAATGCTAACCTCTTCATTTTTGGTTGCTTTACTTTTGCATGGTTTGTTGTCATTTTTAATCTGTATTCATTTCACTGCAAATAGATTAGGATGCTTTCAGATTTAGACACATTGGTAATAGAAATTTGGTTCATATTAGCGTTGTAATTTCTAGCTATTAGGTAGCTAAACATTTCCTAAAATTTCACTTTCTTAAACAAAACTACCCCAGGAAAACTGATATGTAATAGCTAGAAGTGCTGCAATTGTGATTAATTGTGATTAACTCTAACTTGTAATACTGTTCCTTCAATTACAAAAATGTTTCTAATTTTTACTAAAATTAGAATGTGTTTCTATTTTTTCTAAAACACAGCATGTTACAGTCCCCTACCAAAACAGGAGAAGGAAATGTTGTATCAGATAGTACAGCGCGGGGCTTCACCACTATATTCACAAACAGTCTGGGTATTCTTCCTCTTCTACTCTTTTTCTTCCCTCTTTAAGAAGCACTCAGTGTGTATATGCAGCTTCAGAAGTTTCCTTAGAACTCTTTTATACTTTAATAGGTTTGTTTTGGTGGCTGTTTGCTAGATGAGTATGCTGGAGACGTATTTTTTTCAAAAGGTCAAGCAGTCTCCTAACATGTCCATTGTGTATCACTGCAGTAAGAAATCCTCAGTGCAAAGAAGAGCTTCATGGTTAAATTTTAGAAGATAATGATTTAAATCTTTTTGTTAGCCTCTTTTTTTTACATCCTTAGCTCTGCTTTTGGAGAGTCAACTTCTAATAGGGTAGAAACCAGGAAGCCCATTAATTAAAAATAACAAATAGCTAAAGGTAAACTTAGTTGGTCACCTTTCCTTCTGAAATCCTGGCATTTAGCTATGTTCGTAAGGAACACAATAACGAACGAGTAGCCATGGCACTAATATAAGGACAAAGCAAAATTACCAATTACAGAAACATCTAGGGCTCCGGGCCTGAATCTTTGATTTCCCATATGGATCTTAAAAACATATGCATAATTGAGTTCTAACCATGCATTCTCTAGGAACATCTTGAAGAATCAACTACAGATAATTTTTCAGACACTGACTTAATATGTATTCACTTATCAGAAAAAAATCCCAATCCTTCTGATTATTTTTTAAATAAAGAAAAAAAAGATATATTCTTCCAGTGAAGTTGTAAGGTATTACAAAAGTCACATATTTACACTTTTCGTACAAGAGTCTGAAGAGGAGAGGAGATCCTTGCAATATTTAAGCACTCTTTGAGATACTGGACTAATGTGTGTAACTTCTGCCTCACACTTGAGACCTATAGTTCATTAATACACGTCACAATCTTTGCTATATTAAAGCAAATAGCTGTGCCATTCTGGCTCAGTTTCAGTGAGAAAAAAAATGTTCCTTATGGACAAAGAGAATTAGCCAAACTCACAATACTGGTGAGATTTCAGTTTTCTCAAAAATGATGGAAATATGTAACTCTGGGTCTTTTTGAAGGGAAGAGAGACCCTACAAATTATTAATAAATTATTATAGAAGATACTGATCAAAACATCTTGTGAACTGGTTGAAATGGCATGAATTGGAGTAGTCTATAAATACTGCTTCAAGCATCGGAAGTAGAATTGTCATTGGCTACCAATTTGGGGTTTCTTTAAAATAAAAAAATATTTTCTTCCCCTCAGTGTTCCTGTTTTGGAACACGCAATATGCCTTAATGTTTCCCTCTTTAATTCAGTACACCTGAATGCCTACAACTTTATTTATCAGGTAATTTTCAGAAACTGAGAAAAAGTCTCCAGCTGATTTAGCAGCTGAGGCATTATGCGTCAGAATATCTGATTATTGGCATATTAAGCAGTGGAACAGAATAAACATGAAGCGTCACATCTCCCAGGACATATAGCTTAATTACTACTAACCAAACATATATTGAGATGGCTTTATATTCAAAATTTATTGCATGATCACGTAAACAGACATCCACAATATTAATTTTTTCCAAAATATCAGCACTTAAGTTTTCCTTTAGCATTTCTCCATGTGCCTGTCTCTAAATGACTACGGATCTCATCTTCCTCATTTAAAACAGTTGCAATGGTTGTGTTCAGGCACAGAACCAGAAACACAGTCAAAACCAGTAACAGTCACAGAGCTGTGACACCTACCTTCTCTTCTTCCCTAATCAAACTCTCCACATGAGACCCTGATTTCTCCAAGTTGTAACCCTTTAATTGTCAAGACTGTAAATATATAGCTGTACTCATGGAGATAGCTATGTTTAAAAAGGGAGTTGGTAGATTAATTTTGCCTTTTTTCTTTCAATAGCTTTAGGCCAGATTTCCTTATTCTGAGTAATCAATTCTAATATGTGATCTTAAAACATAAGATAGTAAATTAAGACCTGATTTTTCAGTTCAGACCACTCTTACTAATTACTGAAAAGAGGAGAGTATCAGGGTAGGAGTTCATTTGAACAAATCTCCAACCAGGCTGTACACAGACTACGGCTTCAGATTTTCCTTATGCCGCAGAAAAATTTCCTCTTCATTTTCTAGCTGAAAACGCCCAAGCAGCTGTAAACACCTCTGACTATCTAGAGGCTTGGCTCCCCTAAGGCAGTCTGGTCATCTTAAGAACCTACTGGTCAAATGCATTTCAGTGACCAGTAATCAAAATTTTCCTTGCAGCATGGAGATAGTAGTTGTAGCATTTCTGCAGTTATGGCAAGGAAACACTGTGTTCCTTAAAGTCTTGGGTTTCGATTTCTCACCCGCATGAAATATGGGTAACACCATGCTCCAGGCATGTTTACGGACACCATGGAAGAAAGGGTGGAAGAGATGGAGACAACAGCTAGAAACTCCAACGCCACAATGCGACTACAGTACGTTTTCCTTTCCTTGTTCTTTCAATTCACAGTAAATTTCATTCCAGCTCTTAGAAATCATCATTCTGTCCCCCTTTTTATTCCAAAATGGTTGCATATTTTTCATTCACGAAAAGGTTAAAGGCGTTTCCCCATCGCAGGAGGGATTATCTTACCAGAGGATTCTGGGACTGCAGATGTATACTGCGGCAAAATCCTAAATTCATCGACAAAAAAAAATCATTTCCAGACCCCAGCTGCTAAAAATAATAGAATTATAGTAAATCATTGATAAGATTAAAACATAAAGCCATTTTTACATTCCAAAGTGCTCTAAAACATGAGTCTTTTCTCTTAATTTGTTTCTTAAATAATGCAAATTTTAAAGTAGCTTTTCTATCCCAAGCACGCAGCGCCATGAAATCGATAATTTTTGATCTTTTGGTTAGTAGGCAACATGGTGAGCTATTGCAGTGACTGCAGGCAGCAGACATGTTCTTGTCAGCTAAAAATTTTCATATTGTTTTTGAGTCCATGGAGATTTGTGGATGGGATACAGCCAGCTATAGCTTCAGCTTGCACTTTGCTGTGGGGATGTAAACCAGCCCCGGTTTAGATGCGTGTATACATATAGATATATGTTTTAAAACCAAGAAGCATTACTGGATTTTAAACAAAAAATTATGTAAAAAGAATGGCTGGTGTGATTATAATCGCATCATGCAGGGTCCACGGTTTCCATTTAGTGAAATTTCGCAGAGGGCAACTTCTTAAGAACATCCCTGCTGTGCAGAGTGAAAAGCATGAACAAACCAAAGACAGAATTCATCTGTGTTTATATTTTACAGACAATGAAAAACCTACTCTTTGTATGCCTTTTTTTCCACCTTATTATTTCACGAAAACTGCAGCATTTTCCCCGCCCCCACCCGAACACTCACCACCCCAGCACTGCGGTGTTCGCTCTTTCTTTCTTTTTTTCTTTCTTTCTTTTTTTCCACCTCTTCTTCTTTTTTGCTTTCACAAATTCTGCATGCGCCATCTTTGTCTATTGTTACTCTTTTCTAATTTCTCTTGCTCATTCTCTTTCAAATCACCTAATAAACAGAAAGCTAAATGCCTGATCAATGCCTATGTGTTATATGCTTTCGATCTTTTTCTTTTTGAGAAATAAAATTTAAAAAACCCAAACCAACACCCCACACCCCAAAATTTTTGTATTACCATAACCTGTTGTATACAGTGGTGATAAAAAACCATTATTAACATAATAGCAACAGCTGCAGCCTAAATAGAAGCTATGAGATAATAAATGTGCTACAACAAATTAATTTGCTGCAGGTGCTTGTACTCTGAACTGCCTAACCCAAGCCATTTCAAGTCTGAATATAATTATTATTCCCCCCACATGCTAAAACAAAGTGCAAAGTGAAATGTCCTGTTATTATAAATATCTTGTCCTGTTCCCCAAACATTTTTACCATTGGCAAAAAACAGAAGAAGGGATTTTAAAACCTTAGGAGAAAGCTGTGGCATTTAAAAATATTTCAAGAGGCTTCAAGTCATGTCCAGGCTTGAAGAGATGATGTCTGTTTATACATTAATTTGCACCTATTGTCTCTTAACCAGAGCTCTATAGGTAACGATGCGCTGAGTTATTACATACATGTGATTGGCAAGGCAGGGGCTGTAAACATCTCATTAGGAACAGATGCATATTTGTATATGTTGGCACTTCTATTTGCTTCATTGCAGAGAAAAAAAATCTTTGCAATGTGGCTTGTGTAGTGTTCAGTGAACTAAATCAGGGCTTTTTACTGGATTTTTTTCTGGTAAATGTAGTGTTTATGGAAGCCAGTGACTAGTTACCTTACAGGCATGAGGCAGGCACCAGTAGCATGTTGCAGCATTCTTCAGACTACAAAGACAGGAAGTTAAATGAAGCCAAGTGATCCCTTTTCATTTTGGCACCATAATGTAAAAATTAACCATGTGCTTTTTTCCTTCCCCCCACCTCTATTTTTTTAACTGCTCGCAAACCTACCTGTCTGAAACCTGGTGAAAAGGCAAAATCAAGGGCCCAGTTGTGCTGACTTTAGTAGCTTTTGCATTGCCACAGTGTACATGGCTTTGTGGTTTTTTTCTTTGCAAATGTAATTAGAGAACTTGTGTGTTTTAAAAGATTGATTTTTCTCACAGAGTAACCTTGAAATGTTCTCTCTGTGATCTTAAAAAAGTAAAAAAGTATCTGTGTATCCTAAAATCAAACTGATTCCTTGCACAGGACACATTTCCTTCGTGTTTTGGCGTATCTTTGTGGCAACCAGTGAAGTTCCGTGAAAGGCCTGTGCTGAAGCAGGGTGAACACAGGGCTCTCTGGGAGGGTGCTGTGGATACACGGCTGTGCTGAAATCCCATCAATTGTGCAACCCTTGGTGGTGGTGATGATGATGAGCACTTGCTCATATGAGCTGGCCTGGGGAGGTCAATTGGATTACTCATGAGTGAGTTCAACATTGCACAATTTTGTCCCTAAGCTAGAATTTGCATGTCTCAAATCCCTTTTACCCAAAGAAGAAAACATATAATCAGTTAAGCAAAGATGTATATGCTGCGCTGGTGAAAATGGTTTTGGTTTTAATGCTGCTTTTGTATCAAACTCTTGTTTTCTGTTTTGTGGCTTCTTCACATCTACTTCAAAGACCTGATTTTTAAGTTGCTAGTCCATCTATGTCCATAGCTCTTTTCTCAGAGTAACAACTGGGACATGAATTCCTAAAATTGAGGCATTCATCTCCATAATAGTTCATGGTAATGTGTCTACCAGTCATCATCTGAGTAAACAGTATAGCATTTCTGCATATGAAGCACAGGGTGAAAATGTGCTTTCGCAAACTTCTGTGCAGGTTATTTCCCCAGCCTGGTGTCCCCTTTCTCCTGAATTAAAGCTGACGCTACAGGTGAGGGGTGCTTTAGGCTGTGTCCCTCAGCCCCTCAGTATCATGTTCTTAAGAGGGAGGCTGCTATTCAAGTTCTCTCAGGATGTCCATAGTTTTCTGGCAGGCGATTTCAGTAGGTGATTTCATAACATCTTCATCCTTCCAACTGGTTCTTGTTACTGAAGTACTGAGCACCTGCCTGACTCACGTTATCAAGACCACATCCCATGGGGTAGGAAAATACAAATCAAACCCAGAGAGCCGAAGCAGGACTGAGGGGCGGGTTTCCAGGTCATTTAGGCATCTAGTGGATTACTCCACACCAACCCTTGCTCCTGTTAGCAGGTGCTTTTGGAAACTTGCTGCCTGCTGAGCAAAATTACTTGCTTGGCATTCAGCAGGAAAACTGGGAGAAAGACCATGGTTGACCTAAGCCTACGCAGGAGAAATGAACAGATCGGAGAACAGTGACTTTATACAACAAGACATTACACGGTGGAAGTCATGGGTGGCTTCATCAAGAAAACATATGCAAATACTCTGGAGGTATCACACCACCTGATTAATTTAAGGGGGGGGAAGATTATACAACAAGCTGCTTATTTTCCATTATAAAACCCTTTTCTCCTACCAAAGAAAAAAAAGGAAGAGGAGAAGATTTGATAGCCAGGTCTGGAGAAAAGCAGATAAGTGTAGGACAAACTGTACAATGAAGGTAGCATGACTGGTAACATTTTATTGCTCTGTGTATGGCTGGTTTGGTTGGTCGGTTGGTTTTTCATGAGCTAATGTGACTCAAGATTAAGCTTTATTCTGAGTGTTGAATGTGGACCTAATCCTGTCAGGTGCTGAGGACCCAATTCAGAAAGCATTTGTTGAGAGTTAAGAAAGGACAGCAGGACTACCCGCATTAAAACCAACCAACCAACCAATCAACCAACCAGCCAATATACAGAAAACCTGAGTGATTTGTAGCACTTTATTATATCTGGTACTATCTGCCCTTCTGGGTTATTATAAATTACTTTTTTCTTTATTTGCCTCATCTTAGTTTCTGTAACCCGTGCTTGCACAGGTTCTGCTTCTGCAAGTGTGTTCTTTAGCGTTGGAAATGTGAACATGAATGGATGAGTCTGAAGCACTTTCCTGGGCTGTGCTCATCCGCAGTCTCACCCGTTCATTTGTGTGGGTTTTGCAATAATGTTCCATTATTGTTTTGTGTCAATATTTGCTACTGCGCTGGCTCTGCCTTTTTCCTTCCACCCACCTTGCTCCTTGTGCATGTGCTGCCAATGAAGTGTGGTTTGACAGAAGGCATTCCATCAGATATTGCCATTTACAGCAGCATCATCAGGTATAATTTGTCAAACAATGTCCACAGGGCTGGTGGGGAGGCAGGACATGGACGCACTGCTACTGTACCCATGAGGTCCCTGTAGCTCACCCCCAGCCTGTCCAGAGAGGGTTAAGCCGTGTCTAAGGGTATGGGTGTTGTATAGCTGGAGGTTTTTGGGCTGCAGCATGGGTTCTAAGCTCACTTTGGACAAGTCAGGCTTGCTCTCCTTGCACTAGATTACCTCCAGCACAGAAGGATGTCTGGCAGAGCATCTTTGGGTGAAGGACCTAACTCTGGGCATCCAAGCTCTAGAAGTGGGGAAAGGGCTTTTCCAACCTTGCCAACAACTTATTTACTTATCCCTGTGCAGGGGCCTGCTGCATTTGAAATACTATGTGGCAGAGACAAAGCTACTATGGTTTGTGAGGAAGCCCCGGATGACAGGGTTGGCTTGGCAGCTATTTTATTCTCACAGGCTTCTTCCTTTGCCCTCCCCGTGTTGCTCTGTTTGCCATTGCCTTTCTCAACCGTCAGGTTCTTTGCTCCCACTTAGAAGCTACGCAACTTTGCAAATTATTGTTTTTTAAAAGCTGGTTAACACCACTGCACAGTGAGGTGACTCTCCCACATAAACAAGATGGCGAGGCCTCCTGACACTGTGCACGGTATGAAGGGGCTTGAATATGGCTGTGTTTTTGCTGCGGAAGGAAGAAGGAGCTGGTCAGGATGTCTGTTGGGGGAGGGATCTGCAGTGGGAACAGGAAAAAAAAACAACAGGAGAAGGGGGAATGTCAGCTGCCAGCACGGTCTCCTTTGAAGATCTCCACAACCGGAGGGAGGATCAGGTTGCCAGCAAACTCTCTCTTCCCAAAACATCCTGCCCCTTAAAAAAGGAAAGTGGAGCACAGATTGCCAAGGGCCTTTTCGAGTCGCCCCCTCACCCTGCAAGTCTCCCATCCTGCCATCACCATCATGGAGGGTCCTGCGGCAGGGTGATAGTCCCTGCGATGGCTTGGCTGTAGGCGGACTGAAGGGCAGGGGTACATGCTCTATCCATGTAACTTGCTAACCCACTACATTTAGGAAGCAAAGCATTTTTTTCTGGTACTGGAAACAGTCGTCACTCAGGGGTTTATTTGCTTTCAAACCCCTTTGTTTCAAACATATTGTCACATCTGGGTAACCATCAAGTTTCACTCATGTATGTTGCTTTATAAACTCTTAGTCTGCATTATTCAGTGAATGACCGTACAAATTGCAGGGTTAAAGACGGGAAGGGGTGCTTTTCTAAGCCAATGAAAATGGATAAAAAAAGAGTAAAAATGATGGGTTTTTTTCATGGATTTTCAAATTGAAGAAGGCTTGAGCAAGAAAAAAGAAGGAAAAATTTTGGCATGAACACAGTTAAATATGAGTTTCACATTTTTTAAAAAATACAGTTGATCTGAATCTATTCATTATTTGAAATTCATATCTGGTCCTGGGCAAAAAGTGTAAAAACTGATACTGACTTTTAGGAATGTCCCTTAAGACCTTTATACACCTACATTCTTTTGCTTTTCCTTTCATCCTCTTGTCAGTCAATACGTAACCCTTTCGAATTCTGACCTTTTGATAGTGTGTGGGCTTGGGATAGAGCTGATCACATAGTTAAAAGGATATTCTTGCATATTTTCACAAATCAAAGCACCACAACTTGGTTTACTGTGATTTGTGGGTTATATTACTACAACTACACAGGAGCTTGTTCACTGAGGCACTAAGCCTTTCCAAATCTTCCCTAAATTGTTTTACAAACCTTCATTTATTTGCAAATTCATCCCATACATTTATTTCTTTTTAATTGTCTTGCACATTAAATCAGATGTTTAAAAAGCACCCCATATCAAATCAGCAAGTGTAAAAGTTTCCATATGATTTGTACAGCCACTTAATAGTCAGAGCAATGGTTTGAAAATGAGCATATCAGGCTGGTTGGTAAGCACTGACATAATTTTTAAAAATCATCTAATCCAAACGGTAGTGAAAGCATAAAATAATGTCAAAACAAACCCAAATGTTAGCAAATGTGTAAAATGATGACTAAACAAAAATATTCAACCATCTCTCCACATCTAAAACATTTCTAAGTATCTACAATCTTAGGCTCACAGTAATATCCTTGACTGTCATCTAGTTTCAGGAGTATAAGGAAATTGTTACAGAAAAGGTGACAATAATACATCTTGTTGGAACTGAGAACCAAAATGAAGCAGCCGTACATCAGAGAGAAAATCTGAACCAAGAGACTGATAATGACTGTGGCAAGTATTTTTTCTTGCTTATGGGTGGAAAAGCCAGCCAAGCCTCTGTTTGAAGACAAAGCACAGAGTAATGTGATCATAAAAACCTCCTAATGGGGACTATGTGATGTATGGTAAATGTATTCCTTTCAGCACATCTACACAGTCTTTCAAGGTTGCCTCAAACTGTACTGTGGATACAAGGGCATCAGTGTAGCGTGGTGTGGGCAGAGCTGAATCTGCTGGTTCGTTATTATTGCTATTATTTTTGCTGTTATTATTTAATATGTGTATTGCAGCACCTTCTCAGAGGCTCAGATAAAAAACATCACCCCATTTTGGTAAGGCAGACATTGCCAAGGCACTGTTGATGTTCTGAAAAGCCTGCAATGGATGAAAACGAGTGACATGTAGAGAGAGGGTGGGGAGATGAGTGCCATAATTATAGGTGGGGCTGGTAATATTACCTGTTATTAAGGGCTTGCCTGACACTTCCCATTTTAAGACCTGTTTTTGGTCGTTTGTAACTACTTAGTAAACTTTAACCATTTGTCTTTCACCAGACTTTTGTCCTTGACTGCCAGTGATGCTCAGTCGCTATTAACAGGCTGATTAATTTCTTTTAGACTTGAAGGATGACAGGGTTGGGGCTGATGGAGGGAACAGCAGCTTTAAAAAAATGCTAAGAGATTTTATCGTTGTGCAATTCACTGTTTATCTGAAATAGAGACTCTAATATTATAACATCACCTCTTCTCCTGTTATTCCCCCAGCTGTCTGTCTGCATCCATCTGTGAGGTCTTGTCTTAGATTTGTCTTTCTGTTCTCCATTTGTGCAGTACCTTACACAGCTGGGTGCAGGTCCATGACTGGTACACCTATAAGCTACAGCAGTGCCAAAAGCTAGTCTGGTTTTGCTCGGAACAAATGCTTTCAGGAGACAAAAGAAATATTCCCTGTCAGAAGTCCTTCATGGTCTCTTCCTTATTGATTGTGACTCTCAAACTGCTTAGCTTTCCCCCCAAGCTTTAATGTTCCATATTCAAGTATGAGTGGCCTTTCTTGTCAACAACAGCTCCTTTTAGTAAATGCTGTTTCTAAAAATACAAAGGCTGTTTTTCAGGCTCTGTTTAAACAGAGACATGGTGCTGTTTGGGGATCAAGCCAAGCAAATGCTTATTCCCTCTACCTGTGTGGTTGGAAGCAGCATAGAGAGGAAGGGAATGAGCCAATGAGTTCATGTTTCCACTGGAAATGCAAACCAGAGGACCAAGATTCATTAAGATTATTATATTAAAGCAATATGACCTTTCCCTTTGTATTTTGCTTCCTTCAATTGACTTGAAACTGGACTAAGCCATGAGCACAGTCTTCAAGACTTCTGAATTTCTTCAGCGCAGTTGATGTTTTTGGCTGTAAGGGGAGCATTGTTTTAATAGTGATTTTTGTGTTACCCATAAAGGCTTACAGGCCATTTCATTCACCTCCTTTATAGGCAGTATTTTTCACCCTTATTAAACTAAAGACTTGACAAAATCTTACATAATTTGGCCTTGTAGAATAAATGCAAAAACCACAAGATTAACGTTACAACACCATTGTGTTTGCACACCTGAAGCCTAATCCTGTAATGCCTTTTGGGTTGTTTTGCCTCAGTTTTCATTTTAATTATGAGCATTTTTGTCCCCCAGCAAAGTGAATATTGCTGACTTCCACAGGAGCATAGAATCCCAGCATGGTAGTGGTTGGAAGGGACCTCTGGAGATCACTTAGTCCAACCCCTCTGCTAAAGCAGATTCACCTAGAGCAGGTTGCACAGGACCATGTCCAGGCAGGTTTTGAATCTCTCCAGAGAAGGAGACTCTACAACTTCTCCAGGCAGCCCGTTCCAGTGCTCTGGCACCCTCAATGTAAAAAATCCATAGAGATCTGTTGCTACATTTAACCAAGTCAAAGAGGAAAAATTTTGAAGGCTGAAAAGTCTGAAGCTGTTCCTCTTGGGATTAAACATGGTTTCCTAAATGCAGACCTGTGTTCTCTCCTTGTAATGTGTTTTTGGACCATGTAATCTATGGCACAGTTTTAGAGTGTAATCATACAGAAAAGTCTTTGGCCAAAAAAAGCAAACAAACAACTCTAGATCTCAGCAAACCACAAATGTGCTTTGAGATCCGAGTGTGGGCAGATCCAGGAGCTGACGACTATGCTGTGCATCATGCTGGGGGTAATTTTCTGTGGACTTCAAACAAACAAACAAACAAAACCACCACACCCTCTTAACAAATCTGATTTGACAAAAGATCTTCATGTGGCTGTGATTTGTGATTAAGTTATTCCTTCCTTCCCAGGTGGCCTCTAGTAGCTTTCAATGATGTAGTAAAACACATCCCCCTACCCTTACTTGCAGACTGTACTGTTTCCACACCTAAAGCCTATCCTGTAATGTGTTTTGGGTTCTTTTGTTTCACGTTTCATTTTAATTATGAGCATTTTGTCCTTCAGCAAAGTGAACATTGCTGACATTTTCAGGATCACAAAATCCCAGCACATGGCAATCATGGAAATCATCTAGTCCAACCCCTCTGCTAAAGCAGGTTCACTTAAAGCAGGTTGCACAGGATCACGTCCAGGCAGGTTTTGAACTCCTGCAGTGGTCAATGGGAGTATGTTCTGCAGGAGAGGAGAATACAGCCTGTCATGCTGGTGTTTTTCCTCAGATCAGGTAGAAGGATGGTGTTTGCAGGACAAGGTTTGCTGGCACCATTCCAGGCCCATACCAGATGCTGCAAACACATGGTAATAAGCCTATTTCTATGAGAAAGAGCTTATTGCTAATAATTTCCATAGCTTCTAACCAATTAGGGTTTTTGGGTTTTTTTACAATCGTATGTTTATAAGTATTTTATTTTCTTTTTTTTGTGCAGTGTGTTACTGCAGTGCTAATGGTTATCAGCTCCATCTGACTCATCCAGCCCAGAAACCAAAGTAGAAGATAAAATGAAAAACATTTCCCCAGACAGCTTGATTTTTCCTCCTACGTGGAATTAATGTGAGCAAATTTCACAGTAAGAGGCAGAATCTGCAAATAGCCAGGCTGTAACCATTTGGTCTCTAGCTACATGCTACTGGGATGGGGCACCAAATGGTGGGTGAACCTGCAAGGAATCAAAAAGACATGGGTCAAATTCTTCAGAAACTGACAGACCCAAAGGGGAGATCTCACTCTCTGATGCACGGGGGCACTGTTGAAGAGCCATGTTTTGCCAAAATATCCATTATGAGCTGTTCCAATAAGGTACAGTAACTACAGGTACAGTGGAAAAGCCCCCAAATGTTCCTGTGAGCAGTAGACAATCTCTTTTCCTTTTCTTGTGGTGCTACAGCTTTTTTTTTTTTTACCCCCTCAACACTAAGGAGGAAAATAAGGAAAAAGAAATAAGTAGCTAATACCAGTCTGGTTTCCAGGTAACCTGTCTGTATCACAAAGCAGGCACCATAGCTGGCACAGACCATCAGAGGGCCCTGGGGGCTAAATTGTTCATAAAGTCCAAAACCTACCAGGAGCTGGTCTTTCTTCCATGGTAAGGATGAGTGGGATGCAAGAACCTGAATTTCTTGCTGATCCTATGTGTGGCTAGACAGGTTTTCATCAGCAATCTCATGTCTTTCATGAACTTGAAATCCACATTAACATTTTAGAATAAAAAACAATAACTGTGTGAGCACCAAGGCTTTCCAAAAGCCTCTTTATAGTCTCATATGCTGATGTTCCTACATACACTGCCATCCTCACCTGATTTTATTAGGTGTGCATCTGTTGGATCTCCATCCCCAAATGACGCTTTCCATTCTAGAGGGGCCCTCAGACAGTTTCATTTTGCTCTCTGGCTCTCTTTGCAAGAGACAAATCTTTGTTAAGGTGGGAAGTGCCAGATTCATTCCTGGTCCGTGTGACAGAAGAAAGCTGGTTTGATTTCTCCATTCAGGCCTGCCTTAAGTCCTTGTCATGCCAGACAACACAGTATCACATGGGAGGTGAATTTCTTTGACATCTCACCTAGCATAGCCTATGACTGTCCTCTGAAGCATCTATTTGGAACAAAAGTCAACAAAAGCATCTCTGATGCTCCTGTAGGAGTTTTCCTGCTTAATCAAATTTTCTGGAATGGGGGAAGACCCAGAGGTACTGCTGTGCTCAACTCATCCGATCCTCTTCTAGAACGAACCTAATCTGGATCTAAAGATTGCCAGGGCCAAGGAAACCAGCAAAACCTTTGGGAAGTTCTTCTAGTAGTCAAACATCAGCACTTCTAAAGTCAAGTCTGAACTTGTCCAGTTTCAGCTTGCAGCTTCTGAGAGGTGTTACGCCTCTGTCATCTGTACCACTACACAGCCCAGTATGAAGTTCTGTTCTTACAGACATCAAATCCAGCCCTTAATTTTCTCTGGGATAAAGTGCCACCCTTTTACTATACATGGCAAATTTTCCACACCTACTCTGCTTTACAGCTTTTTAACACCTTTCTAGATCACAGACATCAGGATGGAACAAAGTGGCTGCATCTAGACTGTGCCTGAGATACATACAAGGTGATCTGATGGGCTAAAGCTATTGGTCTTGTTGACCAGCTCAACACCTCCACATGGCAGCCTCTGGGACACCATGGCACTGAAGGATGGTGTTCCCCACTGAGAACTCACATTCTGGCAGCCCTCAGTGGAGGTCCCAGGGGGCAAAGGCCAAGGCACATGGTATTCCTGGCCATGGCTGAATGCAGCACATCTGTATGGCTCATCCATGTAGATGCAAGTTAGATCCCCACCGAAAAGTTGTACAGACCCAAGATTTCTGCTTCCCAGCAGTTTTCCAGAAGTGGAGTCACACTCCACAGATAGGCTGCTTTCACAAAATGAGGCTGCAGTGTTGTTAGGATTCACAGATGGGCTTAGGCCTTCACCGAATGAACCAGTGCCAAAATACAAAGCACAGCCTTTGTATCCCAATGTTCTCCCACCCTTGTCTTACAGACTTGATATTTTGGCCACTACATCTTTTCAGGGATGGGTATGCACCTGGAAACATTGCAGGTTAGGTTGGAGGGGTCACTGAGGCAACCTCATCTAATGGAAGATGTCCCTGCTCACTGCAGGTGGGTTGGACTAGATGACCTTTAAAGGTCCCTGCCAACCCAAACCAGTCTATGATTTGATTTGATGATTCAGTGATTCTATGACCAGGCTGTCATTGCTTTCCAGGACAGAGTCCCTGATTATATAATGACCTCCTACAGTCATAGCTTCTTTTTGTCTTTAAATGGGGTTGTATTAGCCAACGTGCTGTGTGCTTGCTAATAGCTCACCCTGCATCCGTGACCTCTATTCTTTGCTCACCTCCAGTCTTTGTGTCATCTGCCAACTTTATCATCAAGGATTTTATACTTTCTTCCAGGTCACTGATAAAAATGCAAAGTATCTCATCTGGCTTTGTTAGCAGAAAGGGCCCACGGGACTGTCCCTTGACACTTGTGAGTTCTTACAAAATATTTGGGTTTCTTATTAGATCAACCACAAACTTCCCCCAAAGGTAAGCTGCCTACGAAATGGCTTCTATCAATATCCCTCTGGTGTTACAGAGCACAGCTCCACTGCACAGGGAGAAGAGATTTACGCATATTGAATTTGCTGTTACTACTTTGACAAATAGCATAATCCCTCAGAGCTAGTTCCTGCATAATCACTTCTGTATGTTTTTACTGACCTTAGAAACAGAACTAGAGATAAGAGTAGTTGAGAAGATGGAAGACAGCTTACCAGACCCTCCTCTGGGCTGATACAGGCTGCCTGGAAACCCTTAAAAGATGTGCTCCAACTTCCAGGTTTTTCTTTAGTTTTGTAGTGACGAGGCCACCCTTTTAAAGGTTTGGGTTAAAAGAAGGATGTGCTTTGAAGGAATGCAAAAGAAGAAAATGCATTTTTATTTTGCATAACAGCCCAAACAGATATATCTGGGTGTGTACTTTAATCATGGTATGGACAGATCGGCCTCCATGATGCTTTCATGCATCAGATGCAATTCAGAGGGAGTCAGGCTGGGCTGCAGCCCCAAATAGATGGAATACATTTGATGATCAACTGAAATGGGAACCAACATTATCTGGTTTGAGACATTTTACTGTCTTATCATTAAGAGCTTGAAACACAATTGTGATGACTCCATTTTGCCTACTTCTTCCAACTAAGCATTTTGCAGAACCATGTGCAAATTTTGGTTTTGTATGTCTTCTTGACATACCCAAGTGATGTCAAATCAAAATTTATACAACTAGCTATTCTTTGGTTTTTTGAGTTCTTTTCCTTTGACTTCTTTCAAGCATGGGATTTTTGTTTGTCTGAGTTTTTGAATTCTTCGAAGAAGCAAAGTCAAACAGGTAAGCTCTGCTCTTTCCTCTGAAGGGAAGGGTTGGTTCCCTACCGTATCACAAATGACTAGTGCCAGTGAAGTTCAAGCTAATGAAACTATGATAGTGTAAAATGCATTTCATGTCTTTCTCTGAGGGGAATATAAGGGAGCTGATTGAAGGCTCTGCAGACATTAAAGGCCATTCATGTGTCAGCAATGTGGATTCTGTGTGGTGCTGCGTCTTCAGGCTTACTGTTGTAAAAGAATTTGTAAGATTTTTAAGGGTTACAGCATGAAGGAATCTGAGCAAAAGCATTTGCTAGAGTCTGAAAAACAAGAACTGGGTTCTCAGATCAAGTTGATTTATTTTTTACTATAGCATATTATATGCCCATATAAAAGACAGGGCATACACTCAAATACTTTCTACTAAAAATGAGATTCAGTAACAACATAGACTTTATTTTTCACACTCCAGCAAGTGTCCACTAGTGTGCAATCTTATGACTTTGAGAGAGAAATGAGAGATGGATAACATGTTTAAATTTATTTCAATTTTCAGAATGTCCACATGTTTCTCCCCACTTCATACTATGTTTGTTCCAGTGCCTAAATACTAACACTCACAGCAGAGCTAGGAGAAAACACTGAGGTATCTTGTGCTCCCTGTAAAACGTGTATTAAATAACATTCTGCCAATTCGCACTCTTTAGAGCCCACCTAAGATATCTCCTACGCCGTCATATAGTTGCAACTGTTATTTCTGCAACATATATGCAAACGCATTAAGACTGAGTCAAACTGAACTGTAATTGTTGATGGCCACACACCAGAATACACTGTTTTCTTTTGTTTATTAACTTAAAGAGATCCCAGCCTGACTAAACATTCATTTTTTCACTGTTTTGTCCATGATTAATGCCTTAGTGAGGTTCTACTATAATTTTATTTATTAAAAGCAATGTCATTTTATCACTAGTATGCCACATGTATTGCCTGCACATTTTCTTAAAGTCTAATTAACCTTCAGTATGGGTGGGTTAGTTAGTGTTGAAGGCTTGAGTGCTGGGGTTGTTCTAGCGTGTGTTCTCTTTTAACACCGACCTTTTCAAATTCCCTCCTAGATAATGGGAGACAACTTTCAAATGGGAGATACAGCTTTCAAAACGATTCCACATAATAAAAGATAAAACAACTGAGGAGCTGAAAAAGCAAATAGTGCCTCTGACTTAAAAGGAAAACAACTATCAGTGCCCCTAGCAATTGTCTAATTTGGAGACATTTGAAAAAGACAGGTCTTAAGAGGGAAAAAAAAAAGCTCTAAACTGAGCACCACTACTTCAGAGTTCTGAATTTCAGCTGGCAGAAAGTAAGAGGGATGCAGATACACCCGATCTGATATAAAGCTTCATGTCACAGAGTTAACACACCCGCAAATTTGAGCAGGAGGAGAAAGCCCAAGCTGGACCAACACTGCTTTGTGTGACTGTGGCAGCTCTGAGCCCACACTACCAACATGAATATGAGGAATCGGCTTATACTGGGAGAAGAACAGTTCTGATTGCAAAAGAGAGCTGGGGAGTGCCCTGCTCTGAATTGCTGTGCTCTGACCACATCAACTGCTCGGCTCAAACAGCTTGGAAAGACCCATGGCTCCCTCCATGCAGTCTGAGCTCTGCCCTGAACTGTCAAAAAGGTCTGGAGGACCCAAACCAAGGCAGTGATAGACATTTTACAGACTGAGGACACATCACTTGGAACTGCTGCAGCTCTGAAAGGAAGATCTGCTTTTGGAGTAGGAGGCGGAGGTCAATTTATAAAGAGAGCAGTCATCAGCATGTGCCAGAAGTAGGTATGGGCTCTGCATTTCTTTTACTAACTCTCCAGGTTTTATTTACAGCATTTAGTGCTGTTTGTTTAGTACCACCCTCTCCCCTACTCCCCCTTTTTTAAGGATCTTTGATAGTGGAAATACCTGAAGACCATCACCTTAGGATGCTCCCAAGGCTCAGGTAACAGAAGGTAAATAGAAGAAAGACAAGTGTATTTATTTGGGACTTTTAATCTTATGCATTTAAAGCAAATCCACTGATATTTGAAACGTCAGTCCTGATCTGTGATAACGATACTGAGCCAATGATATGCCAATATCATTAGCACAAATGCCAAACATTTTGGATGACAAAGTTGTGAGTGGTGTGCTCTCTGGGGCACTCTCTCAAGGCGAAGTTAGGCTCAGGAGATGAGATTTAACTTCATTTACTCCATGTGACCTTAGACTGCTGCTTAAAACAGTCAGCTCTTTGTTCCTCCAACTGTCAAATGAAGATAATGATTCTTACCCATTCATAGGACAGTGCTTTGAAATTTATAAATGAAAATATTATTTATATTCAAGAGGTTCCCAGACAAGGGAAATGAATGATTTCCATAAATGTAATATATTTCTTCCTCGCATCATTCCAGTCTGGAATGTCATGTCTAGTTTCTGGCACTGACATACACTGAGGATGGGTGTGAGAGACAAATTCCTAAAATCATTTTATATATATATATAGTACCTCTCTGTAGGAGGCATCTGTGTGTAATTTTCTGTATATACCTTTATTGTATATATCTGTAGATACACAGAATATCACTGGAAGTTTAGGTGAACCTTTCCCATCTCAGGTTTGTGGGGCTGACTGCCTCTGTAGCACTCCTAGATAGCAAAGCTGGTAAATATTTACGTGACTTTAAGAAGTCAAAAACTCTATCAGTCTGTTGCCTAGTGAAATACATACATTAAAAATATTACTAGTTAAAAGGATGATGTAATGTTTGTCACAGGCTGATGCCAATACGCTTACCTTAATACAACATTAAACTAAGGTCCAGTGAGTAATTTTGGTTTCTATCCAAATGGTGATGAAAATTCTCAGTGGACCTCTCTAAAGGGATGATCAGGTGCCCAGAGAGCTCCAGGGAAAAGCTTTCTCTTTTTCAAGAACAGTCCATTGCACGGGGCAACAGTGTCTCCATGAAACAGTCTAATATCCAACATAACACAAGATCTATTGCTGCCTGCAAAATGGCAACTGCACCTACCTATGCTCAACTCAGGAGAAAAGCTAGACTGCTGCTGTCCTTGTGTGGTGACTACAACAGGAGGAACACACACTCCAAACTCACTGCTAAGTACACCAACAGGGAGCCAAAACAACTCCCATCCCCCAACAGTGATTTATAACCAAGCCTGCACAGTGTGGAGAACCAATAGCTTAAAATCAATAAAGATTTAATGACCTATGAAAGGAAAATAAACTATTCTGCCAAAACAGAGAAGGCGCTAACAAAGCCTAGGACAGAGAGCAGCCTGGGGAAGGTAATGAGCATCCTGTGATGGGGTGCAATTGGACTCTGGGGAGTCAGCACAGATGGCCAACACCTACCATCACTGCTGAGCGTCTGCAGTGTCAAAGGGTTGCAGATCCTTCCATCAGAGGATCTGAACCTTTTTCCCTGGCTGGTGGTCATAGTATCATAGAATGGTTAGGACTGGAGAGGACCTTTAGTCATCTAGTCCACACCCTCTGCAGTGAACAGGGACAGCTTCCACTAGACCAAGTTGCTCAGAGTCCCCTCCAACCTGACCTGCAATGTTTCCAAGGGCAGGGCTTCTAGCATCTCTCTGAGCAATCCATGCCAGCGTTTCAGCACCATTGTTTTTAAAAAAAAAATTAAAAATTCTTCCTTATTTCCAGTCTGAATCTCCCCTGTTTTAGTTTAAAACCATTACCCTTTGTTGTCTAACAACAGGCCCTGATAAAAACATAGTCCCCATCTTCCTTATAGAATCGTAGAATCATAGAATTATCAGGGTTGGAAGGGATCTCAGAGGTCATCTAGTCCAACCCCCTTACAGTGAGTAGGCACATCTCTAACTAAATCAGGCTGCCGAGCACCCTGTCCAGCCTCACCTTGAACACCTCTAGGGACAGGGCCTCAACCACCTCCTTGGGCAACCTGTTCCAATGATCCAGTACCCTCATGGTAAGGAACTTTTTCCTAAAATATAGGTTCCTTTAAGTATTAAAAGGCTGCAACAAGGTCTCCTCAGAGCCTTCTCTTCTCCAAGCTGAATAGCCCTAACTGTCTCAGCCTGTCTTCATGATCCACCTCCCCCTGGAAATCCTGGGTCTAGATAAGGAGGAAGCAGAAGCTGCTGCTTGAAGAGGGTATGACAGAGCAACTCTGTGAAAGCAATAGTCCCAGGCAGGTTTCAATAGACTTAAAACCAGCACAAATCTGATCTAAAGAGCTGATCTATTTGTAGCAGATCCATAGAGTCTCCTCAACAATACCATTAGAGACTGCACCTCAGGATTCCTGACTGATTTCTTGTTTGCACTGTGTAATGTTTCACTGTCCCAGCCAGGCAGAGGTGGGACTGAAAGCCATTTACCACTGGAGTCATTATGAGGCCCAGAGGTGTACTTCAGGAATTATCTGAGCTTTGCCCAAGTAATACATTAGACTGTGGTGCATATTTATTGCCAGGTTGTCTTGTAACTCCCTGTCTCTCCTTAAAGTTTCTAAGTCAAGGCAACTAGAAATAAGAGAGACCCACTTAAGTCATCTAGTCCATCCTCTGTCCAGTGCAGGATTGCTCTCTTGAGTGCAGTCGCTTGTGCTTTGCAAGCATAGCTTTAAACGTATCAAGAGATGCATCACGTTATTTATGAGAGTGATCAATACCCTAACAGACCTGTCAATAAGTTTTCATTTTCTTTTACCTTTTTGCCTTTAAAAATATCATCCTGCTGCAAATGATGCCTGATGGTGTTAATAACACTTCTCATGTACACAGATATCTATTGGAACTTCCCCTGTTCATTGCTTAGCCAATACATGTGTCTTCAGGGCCAGACTTCTACACACTTGTCCATAATATTTTGCTTTGTAAGTAGGCTGGTTAAAATGTAGGGGAAAAGGATGGAATACGAATTAAAGTGCTACTCCACAGGAATAAAAGTTGCCCTAATGCACCCTTAAACTATTTTAATCTTCCCTTAAAAGTCAGCCCAGACAGCCCCTTAGACACTATTGTTGCTCTGCACTGAACCTGCCCTTTTAGATGCTAATAAGGTACCCAAGAGTGAATTTAGTATTCCTAGTGTGGTCACACCAAAGCCATATGGAGTGGAATCTTTTCTTCCCTTTTCCAGGAGGTGATGTCTTTGAGTCTGCAGCCAAAAATTTCCCTTTCTCTTTTCTACTCAGTCACATTTAATGCGCTCTCTACTATCACCCTCAGGCTTCTTTTAGTATTGCTTTCCTCATTTTCCCTTCTAAGGAATAACTGAGTTTTGGATTATTTTCCCTAGTTGTCTAGGCTTGAATTTCTTCAAGTTGAGAGTCCTTCCGTTATTTTATAGGTCAGATCATGTCATCAGCTATTAAGCACAATTCTAAATGTGGATGATACGTTATGGTTTTCATTTTCATTGATTTTCAAGGAAGAGGAAAGAATTGACAATTGCCAACAAACCTGAATTTAAATTCTATCCCCCTGTCATCATCAGTGGAAATAATGGGAATTTTATTCATTACAGCTTAACGCACAATATGTTATTTCAGATCAAATATTTTCACAAATATTTACAGCTTAGAAATTGAAAATCTTCTCCTTAATAATCCAGAAAATAGATCCTTTAAACCTTTACTCATAGCCAAATGAGAAGTAGATGGCCATGGCGGACACACACTTGGCCTTTGTCAACAGCACTTTCAATGCTGTAGCTTTCTTCCCAGGAGTGTTAAATGAGACTCTGCTGAAAAGCGCTGACCATAAGCAGGCATTTTATTCTAAGACTCCCAACAAAGGGTTTCCCTCTTCCCCATTTCTTTCTATAGAGGAGGCCTTGCACAGATGTCTGGGTGAAGACTTATAATTAGACTCAGTTTCAAAAATGAATTTACTTTTCTTGTTCTCTAAGTATAGCCAGAGTCTGAGATGATGAAACATTGTGGGGATGCTATTGTGGGAATGATCTATTATATCACTCTAAAAATTGCAGTTCCTGACTTAATGTAGTCCACATGGCTTGAGATAAGTAATACTGACTATTACAGAAAGCCTGATAATAAAGGATAATGATGCAACACAAACACTTTAAATTAACACAAGCTATGCAGAAACTAGGATGCTGTCTCTCAATTTTAAGAAATTCTCCCAGAGATGGGAGGTATTACAGTCTGTCCTTTAATTTGCCCTACTTTGTCTGATTCTTCCTCTTTCATATGCTAACTTCCATCCCTTTCCAGGAATATAGACAATTTTCCATATTCAAAACTCCTGGAAAAGTATCCAAATCTTTTGGTATTTATCCAGAACAGAACCTAGCAACCAACAGAGCCAAGTAATAATTAACAGCAATAATAAAAAATGTATTGCAATAATCAAACTGTAATAATAAAATGAAAATACAGGCTTGATGGAAAGAACAAGTACACATGTGAGCTCCCTAGTAAAAGTAGTTTATGCCACTCCGTAGTAATGACTCCAAAAGGTCTGGCAGCATCTAAAAGCATGGAGCACTTGGCCTGAGTTTGCATTTTTAAATGCAGTTGGCAAAAGTCTCCCAGAAGAACAAGTCTGGCGCTTGGAAACACAGGAGAGTACTGCAGTGGACATTACATGTGGGAGCACCCCTGCTACAGGGTCCATTCCACATCTCACTCACTTGTATTTATCAGTAAGTGGCAGTGCCTGGGTGTAAAATACTGTGAACTATTTCATTTATCTTATTTTGTTCTCCTACATGAGCAGTGGACTTTGGCATTAGACAATTACCCCTCTGGGACAGAAGCAATAGTGAGGAGCACATACCTACACCTCAGCCACTGTACCTCGTATATTTAGTTCAAGCCACTAAGAAGGGAGGGTTCATGCTAAGGTGCTAGACTGTGCAGTGTCTAAATGAATATGGCTGAGGCTCAGACACCAGTTCCCTCCTGTTGACATTGTGGTCGGGAGATTGTAGCCCAGCAGACAGTGGTAATAAACAGCTGAGAGGCAATAAAAACATTTTCTCAATGAATGTGAATGACAGCCATACTTCATTTAAAGTTGCTGTCTGCTGACATCAGTACAATGCCATAGGGGAGTGACTCCTGCATTGGTTTCAGATCTGATCTGGGGAAGTGGAGCTTGCACAGGTCCACCTTTCAGTCCATGAAAGGTGTCTTTAAGGTTTGACATCTTGTTTGTGGACCCAGGGCCCTGAATCTCATCAACTGTATTCTTCATTTTCTCTTATCAGTGTCTTGGGACTGTGAATTGTTCAAATTGTCAGCTGACAAAAAGGAGACCAAGATTTGGTTCATCAGTTAAAACAAACCAGTGAAGGACTTTGTGATCTACCAACATTTTTAGTGTAGCGTATAAGACCTGTTAGATCAGTGCTGCTCTCTGGCCACCTTCCTATTAATACTTTGACCTCCAAGAATGCAATAGTGCAAAGGATTTTCAAGGCAGTCCAAGTAAGGGACTAAGTCAAGGGAGCTAAGAAAATGCTTAAATGTTTCCACAACTGTGTGGTTTGGCATCATCCTACAACCTCAGATGTCTTCACAATGTGTGATTTTGTCTTCCTGCAGCATTCATGAGAAAAGACTTAATTTTGAAAATATGATGGTTGGCAATGTGGGTGAAGTCATGGAGTCCTTATCTGGAGACAGGTACATACAAAGTGAATGCATTAAAAATTATCCATGTGACAATCAATTGCCCTTTAGAGTGGAAGACTTAATTAACAGAAAATAGCTATACATATTGTATGTATGTATGTGTATATATGTATATGTAGCACAGACACGAGCCACGTAATTTATAGCCCTGATGTTTGAAAAGATTAGGGTGTTCAGGTCAGAGACTTTGGACTGACACACTGCAATGTCAGTGAAGCCTGTTTCTTGATGCTGTGGCATCTCTGAGTACCATGTTTGGGCTCAGCAGCTACCTGGGGATCATAATCTTACAGAGGCAGGATAACGCTGTCTTGCACAGGGAGAAGGGGCCAACCTATTTTACATCCTCAGCTATAGCTTGCATGAAATCTTGGGTTTCCCTTTGGGATGAATGAAAGAGAAAGAAAAAAATCAGCTAAGTATTTTGGGTTCAGAGAGGCTACCGACTGCTGCCACCTTTGGCACAAGTGCTGTAGTACTGTAACCAGAGCAGCAGTTTCTAAGGAACTTCAGTGCTGTCTCCACTTTTCCAACCAGCCAAATGTTTTTTCCAGGCTGCACGGTAAGTAAAGATCAGACATATACCAGGCAAAGAAATGTGTGTGTACCTCCAGAAAGACTATTTGTAAGTCTTTGTTCTGGCCATTCTCTAGAAATTTAAGGTTGTAAGTAACGAAGGACTGAAATACTCCAGTTTCCCCAAGAACCCAAGTGTGCCAAAATTATTCAATAAGTTTGTCTTACTCTAGCCTACTGCAAACTTCAAGAAGAAAACAACTGAAATTCCTCTGAATGCTAAGTCACATCATGTAATTTAGTGGCTAAATACTGATATATGCTTATTAGCTTAGGAACCTGTTTCTTGCATTTTTATTTTTGTTTTTTAACCATAAGCTCTACAGGTACCCAAAGTCTCCCTTGACATTTCTTCATGTAACCTCTTGAACAGGGTGCAGGTGAAGTTTCCCTGTGCATGCTTCTGTTACATTGGCAAAAGTGCTCTAAACCAGCACACTTTTTTCTGGCTCATGTTTCATTCCCTTCCTGTGCTGACCTTCTGAAGATGTCTGCTTAAGTGAGCTTGAGCCAATGAAACACCAGGCAACAGCCTGAAAATCTCGGTTTAATTGAGTCATCACGCCAAGTGCACAGGAAGCCTGGTGACAATGACAGAATGCTGTGTGATGATTTGGAGGCTGGCTGTTTCACCAGCTCCAGGCATGCCAGACCCACATGAACTCACTGAACTCAAGGTACAGAGCCACTCCGTATGGGAGCAATAGGATGCAGAGGTTTTGCTGTGCAAGAGGCACAACTTCATGCTGCATGCTGCACTCAGGGCAGACCTGACGTATCCCACAGCTGCTGAGATGCAGCTGCTGTGTGTCTGCCTAGCAGTAACTTCCCCAGAAAAAGCAGTACCTCCTGCCTGAAACCATGTGCGTGTGGGGCGGGGGTGGTAGATTCCCATTAAATGGGGGTGTGGATCACCCAGAGGCAGAGGCTTGGCAGATCTCCAGATGGAGAGCCTCAGAAGTTACAACCTAAACTCTGCCAGAGCCCTGGGGGAGCTCTTTTTAGAAAACAGTGAACAATCAGACCCAAATCCTAAGAAGACTGTTATCCCCTCTGGAGGCAAACCAAAGAAAAATCAGGGGTTTGGTGGTGTTCTACTGCCAGTGTAGTTGGTTGCCTGGCTGGAAAAGTAGATGAAGAAGGAATTCTGCATCATTTTTGTTCTCATTCAAGTTTTGTTTCCAGAATTGCAGTGATAATAGGAACATCTTCCAGATCTCTGCTGTAGCTGAGGGCTATATAGGCAGAAATGAAGCACAGCTATGCCTAGTAAACAGTATTTAATAACACCCCTGTAAGACTCCATGAATGGGTATCTTTTTATAAGTGATGTTGCAGTCATTTATGGGACTAATTTGGAGAACCAGGTGCAGGACATTGTGTGACTGCCCAGCACTTGTGATAGACAGAGTAGATTTTGTAATCTCCTATACATTCCTGATATTTCTTTTTCCTTCCATAGACTTCTTACAGCTGTTCACTGCACACACACACAGATCTTCCCAGACTGAAGTGCTGCCTCTGCTGGTTAGTTATTTTGCCAATGACTTTTGCAGGACTGAGATTTAATACCTGGTGTATGAAATACATTTGCACCTGGTGTATGAAATAATTTCATGCTCTGTAGATTCTCTCATTTCAATATATTGGAAAATTAGCTACATTTACTGTCTCTGAGAACTAAGATTGCCATGTTTTCTAGGTATGGTCTAGAGTCAGCATGAAGGTTGTTGTTAAAAAAAACCCATGAAGCACTGATCACCAAAGAAGCATTTGTTTATTTTGCCTACAGTGCAAGCTGGCCATTTCAGTACTGGTCTATCTATAATTACATTAATATAAATAAAGTTGGAGTGTCTGTGCTTTACCCAACTGAGGCCTAATGTTCAGTTTTAGCAGAGGCAGAGGGATGAATCTAATTTGTTTGACAGATCAGTCAGATCCCAACCGGCATTGTAACACAAAGGTGATAACCAGAGATGCCGAAAAGAGCTACCCTCCTACAGACTCGGATCAAATAGGACCTTCTACATTGGGTCCTGTGGTGCATCAATGATACCTGTGCTTCAAAGGCAACCCACGGAAGTAAAGTGACCCAGTGGCCTTTTGTTCTTCACAATGAACAAAGAAGTCCAAGAGATGGCTACTGGTCTTTCTTAATTCCATTTCATGTTATATTGGCAATCCACAAGTCATTAGACCCTGAACTGGTTGGATTTGCTGTTTCTCTGTTTTGTCTGCAAGCCCTCCTAGAGAAATTATGGATTTAGAACTTTTGCACCTTTTCTAAAAGGCCAGGTGTCCATGGGAAGGGATGTGCTGATAGGGCCTAAGCTTTTGGCAGCAGTGTGCTTCTGGATCTGTGCACAAATGAAACAAAGTGAGACAGTAAAGCCCAGCCCTGCTGTCATATCTTGCCCCAGCACACCAGGCACGGATGAAGGTTGGCTCTCCAACTGGTTTCATGTTCTCAACAGACATTACTGAGTCAACAGAGCTCTACTGGGTGGACCTGGCCAAAGTAATTTTGCCATTCTCCTGCAAGGCATTTGAGTTACACAGGTAATGACAAAACCAAAAGAAGCAGCAAACTATAAATGCTCTGACTAAGAAATCCCTGTTCCTGTGTTTACTTGCACTTCCCTATCCTAGTCCCTCTGACATTATAATCGTGCCAGTTTCTGGTGTCCTCAGAGCATTTTTAGGGAACTGAGGTGATAAGACTTAAGCTTATAACACAAGTAAAAGAAAATGGAAACCTAGAAATATGTGTAAACTTAAAAAGTATAAACTATAATTGGACACAAGCCAGCCATGTGCACTGCAGCTTAGAAAGCCAACCATATCCTGGGCTGCACCAAAAGCAGAGTGGCCAGTAGGTCAAGGGAGGAGATTCTGTCCCTCTACTCCACTCTGCTGAGACCTCACCTGCAGTCCTGTGTCCAGCTCTGGAGCCCTCAGCACAGGAAACACATGGACCTGCTGAAGCAAGTCCAGAGGAAGCCACAAAAATTATCAGAAGGATGGAACACCTCTGCTGTTAAAACAAGCTAAAAGAGTTGGGGTTGTTCAGCCTGGAGAAGGTTCGAGGGAGAGCTTAGTGCAGTCTTCCAGTACCTGAAGGGGTCTATGAGACAGATGGGGAAAATCTTTTTAGCAGGGCCTATTGTGACAGGACAAAGATTAATGTTTTTAAAATAAAAGAGGAGAGATTTAGAGCAGAGATAAGGAAGAAATGTTTTACACTGAGGGTGGTGAAACACTGGTACAAGTTGCCCAGAGAGGTGGTGGATGTCCCATCCATGGAAATATTCTAGGTCAGGTTGTACTGGGCTCTGAGCAACCTGATCTAGTTGAAGATGTCCCTGCTCACTGCAGGGGGCTTGGACTAGATGACTCTTAAAGATCCCTTCCAACCCAAAATGCTCAATGATGATTCTCTGGTTCTACAAAAATAGGTAAAAGCCTATTGCACTTTTTCTCCTCTGGCATCTTTAAGAATATTGAGGGAGAGCAGCTTTAATGTACATTGGGACTACACACACTGTGGGCAGCAATCCAGACCCCAACTGAATGTTAATTTTGTTCTGACCTATGGAAGGTCTCAGTTCTGCTGGTCTACAGGAGAGGCTGTATTTCTTGCTACTACCACAACCAGTCAGGTTACTGGCTCTTACATCACCATAGTTCCTTCCTCAGCCACTGCTCATACTCCTGTTTCTCCACCCTTCCTTCAGCTTTGCAGCTCCTGTGCTACCCCAGCCCTGAGCAGGGGCTGGCACTGGAGAACTCACCTCCCCTGTTAACAATGCACTAAAGAAAGGCAAGAAGAAGAAGGCTATTCACAATCTGAGTCAGCACATCCTCCTTGCTTATGATCCATCTGCACAAACTATTGCTGAAAGATGATGCAGAGCTGGGATTGAGTGGTCAGTGAGGGCAAGGGCATTGGATATAGCCCAGGAAAGAAATTCTGAGGAAACAGCAGCCTCAGCTCTCTCAGAAAGGAGCGTGTGAGGCCATGAAGTCTTGCTAACCAGGAGTGCTGCTGATTTCCATGTGTGCAGCCAGTTTCGGGGTCAGTTTTCCGCTAGTTTTCCCTATGGCAATAGCAGTGAAGACATGCTGAGTGCTGAGGAGCTGTAGCATTAGTTGCTGTCTCTTCCTTGAGAAAATTCTAATGTGTGACCTGCATACTACAGAGGACTTGGCAATTTTAGATCATTACCAGGGAAAAACATGGCAAAGATTAACTTATCTCACCGCAGTGCTAGTGTCTCCTGCAGCAGCGAAGGAGAAAAGGCTTAACACTGCACTGAATCCACTTTTGTCTTAGCAGGGTACTGACTGCATCTGTTTGAAAGGCTCCCATTGTATCACTGCTCTTTGTTACCAGGTTTCCCATGGTGGTCAGTGTTACATATCTCACATTGTTTGAGCTAATTAAGCCAGGGAGTCAGGGAAAGCACATTTCCGGTGGGGGTTTATTGCCAAAAGATATTTCGGCTGAAGGGGAAAAAAGGGAAATTTTCCTTTATGTCCAGCATTCCTGAGCTGTTTCATAATATTCAGCTTTCAGCTCAATGGAAATAAATTGACAATAATGTCAAGAAGTTGGAACTTGAGCAATTTTCCTCTGTTTTGTTCAATTTAAAAACACCATAAAGGAAGCAAGGGATCTGTGTAGTCACGAAAATGAATATATTTTCACCACTTTCATTGGAAACAGAGGTATTTGTTAAAAATTTACACACAAATGATTGTTTGCTCTCTAGGTGCTTTGCACTGCTCTGCAATCTGCACCCGCTTTTAGTTTTCTTGACAGGAGAAATGCAAATGGCAGTGTTTTACATCTTCCCTAGGGCCTATTTAGACACATCAGCGCTGGAGTGCATTTTCCAGCCCCTTCAGCTGCCTGGCAAGTGATGCCCACGAGGCAGAGCCTTGGCTACAACATGGTCATTGACCCAGCTGAAAAGGGAAGCTCTGCACTTACATATGGGACATCATCTATAGATTTGCTGTGAGGGAATCCTGTGTGTGAACAAACCCCTGCTTTCCTTCCAGATAATATTAATAATCATTTCTATAGGTAGTTTCAGCTGAAACATTTTGGCTCCCCCAAACATAATGGAAAAAAGAGCTTTCACCCATGGAAAAATAAAAAGTTGGCAACGTTATCTTTAGAAAGCATTGCCAGTACCCTTCATGTGAAGCAGGGACTGAAAGTCTGACATCACTGTACTGTCAAAGAAAATGTACCTAATTTCTAGGCTCCTGAAAAATTGCAGTTTGCACATGCTTGCCACAGAGGAGAGTGTTTTAGCCAAATTCCTCACATATTTGGCCTGCAGTGAGCAGGCTAGAGTACCACCTGTTATTGCTGTCAGTCAATCTTCTAGGTCAAGTGAGAAGAGTCTTGGAAAGAAAAGATTCCAGCTTTGCTGATGACACATATAGGTGTCAGTGTGAAGCTCAATGATAACACTTCAGGTTTTCAGGTTTTTTCTGTGTTTTTTTTTTAAATTTATTTTTGTTTTGTTTTATTTTGTTTTTAAACAGGAAATTACTGCCAAAGCTTTTAAAAAGATTGTGCTGGGATGGAAAAATCAGAGACTCAAAGTCAAAGGAATTCCTCAGTTAAGGTCCTCATTGTAATCCCATACCACTCCCTTTGTGTAAATTTTATTATTATGATCCATCTTTAATTAAATGATGATGCTAATTTTTTCCCTAAGTCCCCATCCTCATGTAGTGCACAGGATGATTTTACTGTTAAAATTAATGAAGACTGTATTAAGAAGAAAGCACTTGGCTTTAGGGTCCTCACCCCAAGTGCTCCCATAGCTGGAAGACATACAGCCCATGAGGCAGCAGGTTACAAGAAGGGAGAAGATTACATGGTGCCTTAGGAATTCTCCTACAGGATCTCCTGCATCCATATATCATAGGATCACAGAACCATAGAATGGTTTGAGTTGAAGGAACCTTTAAATGTCATCTAGTCCAAGCCCCCTGCAGTAAGCAGGGACATCTTCAACTACATCAGGTTGCCCAGAGCCCTGTACAACCTCACCAGGAACGTTTCCATGGATGGGGTTTCAACCGCCTCTCTGGACAACCTGTGCCAGTGTTTCACCATCCTCAGTGTAAAACATTTCTTCCTTATCTCTGCTCTAAATCTCTCCTCTTTTAGTTCAAAACCATTACCCCTTGTCCTGTCACAACAGGCCCCAGCTAAAAAGACTGTCCCTCTCAATGTGATGGTGATCAAGTCATGTAAAGTACATTTTCCACTGATGGATGCTAAATACACATTGACCCTTCCAGTGCTCCTGCCTCAGCACCCAGAGGCTCCTGACCCTGGTGCTGGTTTTCTCAGGCGAGACACTGGGCAAGCAGCACTGTGAGCGAGGATCTTGCTCAGCAGGCCAGAGCTCACCACTCTATTTCCCTGTTATATTCCTGAAAGTAGATGAGCTAGACTAAAGTGCAGACCATATTGATACGAAGCTTCTGTTCAGATAAGGATGACGTGTTACAAGAGTTTAGGTAGAAACCTGCCCCAGTACATGCAATAAACCTTGGGAGGAAAAGAGGTGGGGAGAATGGTGTAGTGCTTGCTGCAATGCTTCCTTCTATGGTTTGACTGAAAAACTTATTACATAGATAGGCTCTTTGAGTGAGTTGATGGAAAACAGGAGGACAAGCCATCTGAAATTGCCCCTGGAGATTGGAAGGGAATGGTATATAAGCAACACCAATTTAAAAAACATCTCTGAGCTAGTCACAGAATCACAGAATGGTGGGGTTGGAAAGGACCTCTGGAGATCCCCTAGCCCAAACCCCTGCTAAAGCAGGTTTGCCTAGAGCAGGTTGCACAGCATCACATCCAGGTGGGTTTTGAATCTTTCCAGAGAAGGAGACTCCACTACCTCTCTGGGCAGCCTGTTTCAGTGCTCTGTCACCCTCACAGGAAAAGTTTTTCCTCATGTTCAGATGGAACCTCCTGTGTTCCAGACATCTTCTCTCAGCTCCTTTCCACTATAAGGAAAGGCAAGGGAAGAAGAGGGAAGAAAGAACATTGAATATTTTCTTTTGTTCTACAGAATCTCAGGTCCTGAACTTTATTATGTGTAAAAAGGAGCTCCTAATGTTTCCAGACTGTTTCTCCCCTTGCTGTCCAGTCCCCACTCCTATAAGACTGAAGTCCATTAAGAGTTTGGTGATGAATGCTGGACACTTGGAGAACAAACAGCAAAGGCAGTGGTAATGTTTCCTTCTCTGAGCACCATGCAAGCAAGCAGGAAAATAGTGTCCTTATTGCCTTCCCTGGCATGGGGCAACCTGAGAGCCCAGAGCAGAGCAAGCTCCTGAGCTGAGAGCAAATGGAGAGCAGCAGCTGTGCAGCCTTTTCCTGAGGCCATGGTTTAAGACAGAGTTGCTGCAGCCTTAATAGAGGGTGGAACAGCCATGGCAAACGTGCCCCACTCCATTATGGAATCGTGTGGTGCTGGTTTGCTTTCGCGTTTAATATTGGTAATTATGCAATTTCTAGACAACTTCCCTGTCATAACCAGGGCAGCGATGCTGACAAAACAGGCTTTAAATAAGCACTTGTCAAAGGAACAGCTATTTTTGTTTGCCCTATTTAGCACTGTGTTTAAGGTCTACAGTGGAAATCTCAGACAATTTTAAATACATGGTGCAGTTACTTTATCACTGCATCACCATATTCAAAGTCTCCAAAGCCTGGAAAATAAAAGTGGTTGAGCCTTTGAGAACCTTCTGGTGGTTCCTGCTTGCATGGAAGGTTCATTACTTTTGCATGACCAGACTGAGAGCCAGAAAGCCCCGACAAACTTAGGGTTCACAAGCCCTTCTTCAGGCTGTTAGGAAGGGTTGGGCAGAAAAGATTCAATATCCTGCTTTTTCCCATCTCTTTTCCCCCAAGGGAAAAGAAAGAAAGAACAAAAGCACCTATGCCAGACTTAGCAGCCCTCCTCTTCCTCAGGTAAGAACCTAACAGAAAGAGATTTCAAAGCCTCATGGTTCAGAGTTAAGAAAAGACAAGAAATCCTTTTTCCCTTCCTCCATGAGCCCTGTCTAAGCTGATGGTCTTCAAGCTCCTCAGGCACTTGTTTGGCCAGTACTGGGAGCACAGCTACCACTTGAGCCCATGGCAAAAGGCTTCTTATCCATGGTACAGTGAAGGTGCAAGTACAAGGCCCTGCAGCAAAGTAGGCAAGTGGACAACCCAAACTACACGGAAGCTCACTCTTCAGGTAGGGGAAGAGAGGCTAGACAGTTTGTGACACGAGTGTGACATTGATGAACATTTCCTCTAGGAAATAAAACCACCATCCAAGCACAAAAGGTTTGCATATGTGGGAGCAATTGCATACTGGTTTTTTTGGGCTATTCCTTTTGGTTTTTTAATCCATCTCCAGACTCTGGACTTCCTAGCCTGTCTATTCCTGGGAAGTTTGTGATGTGCTTCCAGATGGCTTCTGTAGCTCTGCTAGGAGACTAGCCTTCCAAAGTTACCTTAAAAAAGCTCTAGAGAGGAGGAAAAGGATTAAAGAGGATCCCTGCTACCTTTATGCAGAAGACAACAGGAGTAACAGCATTTTGGGGTCCTGTGTTTTGAGCAACACCCTTGCCTTCCCCTCCTTCTCATCTCTGCCAGCGGATGCCAGGGAGACAGCCAAAGCAAACATAACACATGGGAAATGGCCTGTAAATCTAAAACAAAAGAGGTTTTATTTTATCAGGTGTTTCCTATTGTCAAAGAACAAATTATTGCTCTAACTGTGTATTTTGTAGTGCACTGTGCATAGAAACACATTAGATTATTTAACTTTTTGAGCAGAATTGAATGTTATTGCATGTATTAACATAATCCTGGTACTAAAGTAATATCAGTTTGTCCCTATTGCATTCCCTCTCTTTTCTGGTGCAGGAGATAAAAAAAAGGTAAGTCAGTAGCTCAGCAGGTTAGGCAAACCCCACTTTAAATTACTGTAATTTAATGGCACCTGCCTTATTGCACTGAGCCTGTCCTGCTTGGCTGCTCATGAGAATACAGGGTGACCCTGTGCTCCCAAAAACCCCTGGCTGCTCTCTATCTCCTGACTCCTAAGTGAGCTCCTGCAGCAATGGTCACCCATTGCTCTAGAGGGTGAGCCAAGAAGCCGAAAATAGCCTCTTTTCTGATAATACAGGGCTCTGCTTATAAAGGCAGCACTCTGGCATCCCAGATAAGATGTACACAGCCTCCCCTGGTGACATTCACAGACTCCTGAGCTTTTCTGTGCTGGGCTGAATGCTCATGTGGTGCTTTTCCTTGTATGTGGGTGCTTCTGAAAATGCCTTTCCAGGAGATGCTGTCAGTGGGCTCTGATGGGTCAGCTGAAATCAGGGTTGGGGTGGGGAGTTACTTACTCAGCACTGCACTGACAGGTGTTACTAAGGCTATGCTATGGAGCACTCCAGTGCTACAAGGGGTCAGCAGCCCACTGAGGAAGATGAAGGTGTTTCCAATCTGTGACCCAGGGTCTGCTGGGGGTACAGGGCAATGGGAAGCACCTGCTGCACGTGCAGGTTTTATAGCGTTTGGGTGAGAAAGGGGTTGAACTGTGAGAAAAGGGAATAGTCCCCTAAAAATGTGGGAACCACAGGCTTGCTGGGCTGAAAAACCCTGGCCTAGAGAAGCAAAAGTGATCCCTGAGATGTAGTAATCATGCTATCTGATGAACAGTAAGACATATTCAGCTTGGCTGTATATGCATCAGGAGCAGGTCCTGGCTTTTGGAGCACTTGCAGGAGTGTATATTCTAGGACTGTGCTCCCCTGTATTTGCATTTATATGAAACCATGATACTTGTGCATGGATACTCCATCTGACATCACTGTCTGGATGGTTCTTCTCTGAGTCCCTACTGTCTCATTTCTGAGAGAGAAGAAGTACAGAGTCTGGTTATGTCAGCATATAATAAGTAAGTATACACCAGAGCAGGGAAAACAGCGGGCAATCAGAGTTAGACAATGCCTTCCTTCAGTAATCAGGTCAGTCCTGCATCCTGGGATTAGGCACTCAGCCTCCAGAAACAGTGCTAATTAGGAAACACTCAGGAAAGTGGAATTTCCTGCTACTCTGGCAGCTCCTCCTCTTTCCATAAGAGCCTCCATGCTTCTTCCAACACACTGAGAGCAGAAGCTGGCATGGCATCCTCTCCATTGTACCTTCATGGGTGAAAAGTTTGGAAGATGTTTTGTTGTGCTCTCTGGGGAAACCTGCCATGGTGGTGTGAAACACACCTCACTGGTGCTGCTTCAGCACTCATCTCTCTTTGGGCAGAAACTGCCATGGCATGATCACAAACTTAAGGTGGTGCAGAATGTTCTGGACAAGATGTTTTAATGTATGCTGATTCTTGGGTTTTAGCTGAGGGATTTAGCATATATTTGTATGTTAAATTCTTGTGTAAATAAGGCATAGATATGAACTGATTACCACATTCTAGGATAAAATAAGACTAGAAACACTGGTTGCTTTAAGATCTGATAATCATGTAATCTAGCAAACATCAGTTAAAACATAGTCAATCTGCCTAAAATACTAGCAGCAGACATATCTTGAACAGACCCTTACTTTTGAATTGTTCACAAGGTAGTAAGCTATTTTTGTGGACAGGACTAGAGGGAATGGGCTTAAGCTGAGCCAGGGTAGGTTTAGATTAGATATTAGGATGAATTTCTTTACTGAATGTGGTGGGTTTAAGGGCTCCTCCCAGCCCCCCACGCACAGCAGGTAAAGGAGAGACTGGATTGGAAGTTAAAAACTAAAAACTGCTTTAATAATAATAACAGATATAAATGAAACAGAATATAAACAGGTACAGGACCCAAGATACTGAACCGTCCCGATGCCAGCTCCCAGTGGAATCAGCACAAGCAGTCCAAAGCAGTGAGNCTGCCCAGGGAGGTGGTGGAGTCACCATCCCTGGAGGTTTTTAAGAAGAGGATAGATGTGTTTCTTCAGGTAGATTTAGGGGTAAGAGTAGTGTAGGGCTGTCGGTTGGACTAGCTGATCTTGAGGGTCCTTTCCAACCGTAATGAGTCTGTGATTCTGTAACATACTCTTGGTCATGAAAAGAATGTGCTCAAATCTGCTTCTTCAGGATATGTTATCACAGAGTCACAGAATATTAGGAGTTGGAAGGGACCTCGAAAGATCATCTAGTCCAACCCCCCTACCACAGCAGGATTCCCTAGACCAGGTCACACAGAAGCGCGTCCAGATGGGTTTTGAATACCTCCATAGGAGACTCCACAGCCTTTCTGGGCAGTCCTCTGATTTCCATCAGAATAACCCTCAAAAAATCAGAGTAAGCAACAAGCTTGTCTGAAATATAACTGTCCCATTTTAACTCGGAAGTATACTATCGGAGATCTCACTTCTTAGAGATGAGGAGCTTACCAACCAGCTGAACTGTCTGCCAGGACATCCATTAGCTGTGTGAGATGCTTCTCTCCCTCAAGTGAAACCCATCCAAGGACTTTTATTTCAAATTTCAGCAGGGCTGGATTTCTCAAGACCATTGAAAGCTGTGCTCAAGGTGAAAAGGTCTGTTTAATTCTGCTTCACTGGGCACTGGAGTGCTGACGTTCACGACGAGATGCCACCATTTTGTGAGAGTCAGGGCAGGGTGATGAACACTGATGTTGTGTTTATGAGGGTTGCAATAACAATGTGTCTGGCTCCAGTGTCATTAAATAAAAAGGTCTAGAGGCATTAAGGAGTATTTTCCTTCTTCTGAGATAGCTGCATGCATTTTTGGCTCAGAAATGTTTTTATTTTTTTCTACTTATATCAAACCATGAGCACTAATAAGAGAACAGAGTCTAAATGCTCTGTTGGGTCTGGGCCTGCAGTACCTGTTAGATGTGTATCTTGGACATTTTTCCTTTTTGCTTTTTCATTGATTTTCATCTCTTTCCCCTAGAATTTCTTTGGAAATAGTTTTGTTGGTTTTTTTTTAACCAAAAGGTGAGTCTGCTGATTCCTGTGACTCACAAAGGCCCCACCAGCCTGCCAGTTTGTAATCCCAGTGCCTCCTGCAAGAGATGTGGCCAAATGTACATGCAGGAAAGCTCTCCATAGGTATCATGCATCACTAAACAAGGAGAATATGTGTTTTTACTAGATCAGCTAAAGAAAAGTTTTTCTCCTTCCCTAACTCAGATATGACACTTTTTTCTTCTCCTGTTTGTGCCTGAAATCCCCATGTCTTACCAGAAGTGAAAAAGAAGCCCCTTGTAAAACATTTATTAAGTTTGTAAGTGTTATCTCAACCTTTTTTTCCAGGAGGCATGTCATCAAATGCATGGATTTGTATAAAACTGCTGAGGAAGCAGAAGGCTGAAGGTGAGACTGAGTCCTGACTTGAGATATTAGACACTAATTGATCATATTTATCACTTCACAGAGAAAAATGCTAAGTAAAAATTCTTATTTTTTAATAAGGGAATGTCTGGACTCCATTCTTTCTAGTCCTGAATCTAATAATATAATATCAGCTGCTTTTTCTTGGCAGTTAAGTCCTCCCCTGAAACAACATATTTATGGCTCTGCAACCTCTTAAAAACTATTGGACCAAACAAGTTACTGAATCTACCTGAGTGCTGTGATTTTCACTGGGGATCCTTTAGTTAAATCAGAATGCATCAGGATTTGTGGTTCCCCCAAGGAGCAAGGCACAAGGGAAACAATCTTAGGAGAATTATGAAAATGGAAAACAAGAGCTAGAACCTCTCTCCTTCCCTTTTTAGCCATGTTTCCATTTCAATGGTAGTACTATTCTTTCTCAACCAGGTGTTATAGAGTCCTGCTTGAAACAATTATGATCGTGCACATGAAGCACTTTATTTTGCATTTAAAGACTGTGTAGCAATAGTAATTGAAATTCATGTCTCCTAGGCATGGGATAAATAAGGGCAAATAAAGCATCTCACCACTGCTGTTCAAAGTTGTGGCCTTCATTTATTTTCACAAGTGTAGAGTGTCAGTTATTTTTTAGAGTGTCTTCATCTTGTCAGGTTACTGTGTATAAAATTCAGAAAGGCTTTTGTTGCTGTGGTGGCATCTACCCTAACACAGCAGTGAACGGGTGGATTATCTGCCACAGAAGACTTCTACTTAGCCCAAGCCTGTGTGCTACTAGAAGCACTTGAAGGTTTGGTCTCTAGACCCCATTCTGAGCAAAGTCAGTCTGACAAATGAACAGATTCTCCTTGCCTTGTTAAATACCAGTCAAAAAGAAAGGAAATAAATATTTCAGCCCATCTCAAGGACAACATGCAAAAACTTATATACTAGGCAAAACCCTGAGGTCTCAATTCCTGAGCTCTAGGGGAGAGCTAATTGAGAAGCCTTGCAAGCTTGTCATATTTTCTCCCTGCCAGGCTGGCCATATGCTATATGTGGTACAAGACAAGGCAACCTGAAGACTTGGTCTAAAGAGCTGATGTGACCTGGTACCAAGGTGTGCAGGCAAGTGGTTCCCATCTCTCCAGCATGATTGTGCTGAGCATCCACTATCCTCTGCATTGAGCAACTGCACAGGGAAAGGGTAAGCCCGTGGCTCTGCTCCTTGCCCCCTTTCCTCATCCACACCCCAAAGCTCCTGGAAATATCATCTTCATCAGCTCTTCCTCCCTCCTGGGTTGTGAGTGAGCAAGACAGGGGCTGTGGCTATCACCTACAAAATGTTTTCCTTAGGTTTCCTTCCCTTCTGCAGCTGAGATCCTTTCAGCCTAATCCACCTCCACAAAAGGTGGTTGTTGAAATTATATGGAAAAAATCAAGATGATGTGTGAGAAAAGAATTCTTTACTTTGAGGGTGACAGAGCACTCAAACCGGCTGCCCAGAGAACCTGTGGAATCTACTCTGGAAAGATTCAAAACCCACCTGGACATGCCCTATGCAACCAAATCTAGATGAACCTGCTTTAGCAACGTCATTGGACTAGATGGTCTCCAGAGGTCCCTTCCAAACTCTACCATTCTGTGTTTCTGTGTTAGTTCTGAGGCCAAAACCAGATATTTGGTAACAGGTCCCCAGACTCTTCCAAGGGGCAAATAAATGTTCCACTAATAAACCTCCTCTTAGTTTCCACTGTATTTACTGACCAGCCAAAATGTCATAGCTATTAAACATGGACATGAAAAAGAATAATTTAGGCCAGAAGGGAACTTCTTGTCCAGTCCCTTGCTCAAAGTAAGAGCAGGTCTGAATTGGCTGTGCTGGGACGCAACCCTTGCTGCAAGACATGGGGTGCAACGGCTGCCCAGCCCACCTCTCCTGCAGAAATGATAGAAATAGAATGTGTTTGGATTCACCCTTGAGAAATTTCATGGCTATTAAATATGGACATGAAAAGGAAAGGTCCACTCATGTAGTGCTTTCTACAAGCCACCTTGATTTCTTGATGACATCAGAAGAGGATGCTGTTAGATAAAAGCTTCTTTTGGCATGCAGAAGACAGAAATGGAGGGATGAGGCCTTTTCTCTGCAGCAATCCATGAATTTTGCCAGAGGATATTGCTTGTCTCTCAATCCCATGCTGTGCCTTTTTATTTTTAGTTTGGATATTGGCTATTGACAATCATGATTCCAGATTCTCATAGCACTGCTTCAGGTGACATTTATCTGGAGGACTTTGAAACATAGGCGAAATAATTACAAGCAGCAACTGCAAGACATTTTTCACCCCAAAGGACACAGAAAAAAGCCAGCACAACTTTGAACCATGAGAGTTCAGCTGAGGATAAGAGCCAACCCTTTCATCAAGCCATCACAAATCCCACAAGCAGACAGATCTGTGCAGAGTGGCAATTTCTGAGCAGAGTCAGTCTTGATCTGCTATCTCAACAGTGGATTTGGACTGTGATCAACACCCTGCTCCTGACAGCAAGCCTCCCCTGCCAAACTGCTGCTGGAGCAGCACTGTGGCCTTCCAGAGTCATGGTAACTCTCCTGGTCTCATAGCCTGGGCCCAGCATAATTGGGAGATGTTATATCCTCCCAAGGAACAGCAGTAGCAAAGCTGCAGTTGTGCCTGATGTTTTCTTCATAGAATCACAGAATGGTTTGTGTAGGAAGGGACCTTCTAAGGCCACCTAGTCCACCCTCCCTTTCCTCTGTTTCCATGCAGGTGGATGCTGATGGTAGAAAAGAGAGCTGGCTTGAGCTACCTGGGAGTCTTAACCCTAACTAGGTAGTTAACCCTAACTCCCTAACTTGGGAGTGTTCCTTCCTTGCAAACTGTGTGTTATTCCTCTGCTGCTGCAGTCACAGATAGCTCACCACAATGCAAAAAGAGCAGGGCAAGCTCCATGCCAGGATTGAGAGGTGCCACCCAAATGTCCACTGAAACCAGTCTTTGAACTTAGCACTGGAGAATAATTTAGGTCAGAAGGGAACTTCTTGTCCAGTCCCCTGCCCAAAGCTGAGACTGTTCAAAGCGAAAGCAGGTCTGAATGGGCTGTGCTGGGACGCACCCCTTGCTGCAAGTCATGAGGGGCAAGGGCTGCCCAGCCCACCTCTCCTGCAGAAATGATAGAAAAAGAATGTTCAGATTCACAACTGAAAAATACTTGTTAATTAGGATACCACACAGAACAAGACTTTGTCAGGGCCTTTCTAGGCTCTTGCCATAGCACAGTCCTCTTTGCCTGGCTACTGTTCAATTCATACCCACCAAAGCTTTTTGGTTGCTACTCTGCCCTAGTGATGCCACATCTGGTATACTATGTCCATTTCCAGGGTCTGCACTTCAAGAGAGATAGGGAACTACTGGAGAGAGTCCAGAAGAGGCTGCAAATATGATGAGGGGAGTGGAGCATCTCTCTTACAAGGAAAGGCTGAGAGCCCTGGGGACAGAGAAGAGAAGACTGAGAGGGGTTCTTATCAATGATTATCAATATTTAAAGGGCAGGGGTCAAGAGGATAGGGCTAGTCTCACACAGGAGGTTCCATCTGAACATAAGGAAAAACTCACTTCCTGTGAGGGTGACAGAGCACTGGAACAGGCTGCCCAGAGAGGTTGTGGAGTTTCCTTCTCTGGAGAGATTCAAAACCCACCTGGATACAACCCTGTGCCAACTGCTGTAAGTGAACCTGCTTTAGCGGGTGGGGATTGGCCTAGGTGACCTCCAGAGGTCCCTTCCAACCCCTACCATTCTGTGATTCAGTGATTCTGTGTGTGATTAAAGCCAAATAATGAAGGGCCAAGCTACCTGATCAACCCACCGTGCCTCCCTGTTCTGCTGGAGCTGTTTAGATCTGCAGAGCTGAATCCAGGGCCATGAGCTCATGAAAAAGAAACTCAGTAGAACCAAGATGGCTGCAGCTGTCTCAGCACACTTAAGGGTTTAAAGGTCAAGTCAGTGTTGACAGATGCATGTAGTTTACAGCCTTTTTTATTTTTCTTTTTTTAAATATATATATAAGGATGTGTATAGCTAGCTAGTTAGTCAGCCACCCATCCAGCCATCCTAGGCTGTTATTTTTAACAAAGACCCAGACATATGTATTTACACACTTATATATGTCAGCATTTTTTTGAAACCTAGCATTTATAGGATGCAAGACACCTCCCAAAGCTAAATCTGACATAATAAACCTTCTATACATTCAGAAATATTCATGGATTCATGGTATACATTAGAATATGCATAGAGGCTTTTGCTATTTCTGCTGTTGCAAGCAAAGTTCAGTCCACATCAGTCTGATTGCACTGTTTTGCACTCACTCATGGGTGTTTGTGCTGCAGGATTCTTTCCCACCCATTGGTATCAGCTGCAGGAGAACTTGGAGCATTGGGGTGAGTGAGGGGAATTGCAGACTAAGGCACTGAAGCTTTGCTGGCACTCAGGCAATCTTGTCTCTGTCTCCCCTAAAGCAATCAGGTCCCAGCTTGAGCTAAAGCATCACTGTGCAAGCAAGCACAGGTTCAAAGTGCAAATAAATACGTGCTTGAGGGCTCCCTGTGGGGACAGAAGGTGAGCGAAAACAAAGGCAGAGACATGGTAAACATACCCAGCCTGTCTGGAAGGAAGAACAGGTTTGCATAGGATGGGGAGCTGGGAGAACATATCACCATTCTGCTCTCTGAACTCTGGCAAGTCATCTGAGTTTCCAACCTTCTTACAGACAAAAAGCATCTGAGACAGGAGGGAGGTCCATATAGCTAATATTTGTTAAGTGTTTTGACTTAGACATAGCCTAATTCAGTCATCTCTGAGGCTTTTACCAAGGTGCAGGAGGAAGACAGTGGTAAAGTCAGTAAATGACAAACTACCACTCTTACATCAAATCTAGAATCTGGGCTCTCCTTCTAAATCTGACATGCTGTCTGTACATGTATGCATGCATATACACACACACTCTAATGCATATATATGTATGGTCTTCTGACAGCAGGCACATGGCATCAAAAGGATGGTGAACAAAGTGGGAAGTGGAATGCTCTTGCTGTGGGTACACTAAGGCTTCTATGGGGTGAAGATACGTGTTTTCAGATTTCCCAGATGACAGTGCCTTGAAAAAAGCACAGCAGAAGGGTACTCACTTGGGATGAACAAGTTTATCTATACAGACAGATGGGTCTTGGTGTATGATTCCTTTACAGATGGAGGCTCTGGTGTAAACATTTGGGGATACCATATCCTTTGAGGGGCAAAGAGAGAGTTCCTGATCAGACCAGCAAGGACTCCCTGCTGCATTCAGATGTTGACTGTGAAAAGCAAAGTGAGTGAAGTTTTGCTTTGCTTGACTGAGCTTTACTGTACCAGTTATTGTTCTGAAAAGTGAAGAGATACCTACTACATCTCCTGGGAAAGTGAGAAGCAGCTTGCTTCAGAAGAGATGGCTATTATAGAGAAGTTCTCAGCTTAGCTCACTATTTTTGGCTTTATGTATTCACAACTGCTTGAATATCCCCTGCAATAACGGCTTCGTGATTAAATGACTGGAATAAATGGTTTCAGAGCATCTGGGGATAGGCAGAAAAGTAATTATTCATTTATTGATAGATAGGTAAGTATTGATTTACATACGATATTAAATGCTCTGGAGCAGGGGAATGAAATGTTATTTATATTTTAAAAGAGGAAAGATTGCCATCTTGTTTTCTACTTTTATGTACCTGTGAGGAGAATATTTTACTAATGTTAGACCATTTGCCTGCTTTGAATTTTTTGGACATCTTCAGTATAGGCCAATGCAAGTGCAAAAGCTTGCCTATGATAAGTGGAATTTGTTTAAAAACCCTACATGTTCTTCCTTACAGTCCTTTATTGTTAGTCACCTGCGGTACTTGCCTAAAGGAAATACAGCCAAGCAGAGAGTTCAATTAAGAAATCTGTCTGTCTGCCTACCTGTTTGTCTCTTTCTCTCCTACAATTGCTAGACATTACGTTTTTATAATCTTTATTTCAAGCTAGGCTCTCATAAGCATCCTATTTCAGGCAGAATATGTCATTATCCCTGTTACAGTAGAGCACTATCTTTATAAAGGGAAGGACAAGAAAATTCAGTTAATACATGAGTGAGTTCCTGCAGAGCAGAAGCAATGAAGCCCAGGGAGGGACTCATCTGTGTGGATTTCTGATGCCTAATAACAACCGAGCTCTTGTAGTCAGTCCTTCAGCAGAGAAGTGAAGAGGGTCTCTCTTCTCTACTTAGTCCTTTATTTTCACAAAACCCATAGGGATGAGATATTTCTGAAACTTCACCCCTCTGTCAATGTGCCTGAAAACAAAAGGCTTCAAGAGTTACAGGGGACACTAACAAACGGGTCCTCAGGCAGGCTGCGTGGGCCTAATTTGTATAGGAAAGCAGCCTCAAAATGACTCAATAAATCTTGAACCATGGGTGCAAGAGCAGCTGTAGTATACCCTACAGGAGGAAGGAGGGCTGCCATGGCACACACTTATGCCATCCCATTCCACACCATCTCATCCCTAAAATACCCCAGCACACTTCCTGGTGTGTGGGAAGATGCACATAGCCTCTGGCCTCCCCAAAGACACCCTGTGACCCTCAGGAGAGTCAAGAGGCAAAGTCATGGATCTCCACCACATCCTTCCTCCACTGTCCTCCCTCCCCAGAAACCCCTTCCTCAACCTCCTCCAGCTATTCCCCTCTGGAGCACTTGCTTCCAAAATTACTAGTAATTCTTTCTGACAGGGATTTGTCACATTTGCTTTCTGGTTTTTTAAGGTTCCCATATATTTTCTAGATCTTCCATAGAGCAGCTATGATTAACCACAGAGCTTTCTATGTTTGCAACCTCTTACAATGTTTTATCTTTTTTGTTCCAGCAAAATAAAATGCTGCTCATACTTGTGTCCTCTGGTGATGGGTATGTTTCCAATACATGGCTGATGCATTCAGGGAGACATTTCTCTCCACATGACATATTAGCGTTGACATATAGGGGCTGTAACTGCCTACCAGCATAAGCGTGCCAGAGTTTTCCTCCCGGACAGCATCAATGTTTACTAAGGCCTCTTAATCCCTTTTAGCTTTCTCTTCAAGCCTCCAATTTGGGTTGCTCAAAACTTTTTGGGGGACAGCAAGTGGGCTATCAAACACATACAAGTCTCAAAAAACCAGATGTTTGCTTTCCATGGACAATATTCACTGTTTCTCAAGGGGGAAAGAAAACAGTGGGCAGAGCTAAGATTAAGTGAGTGCCTCCCAGTCTGAAATAAGAATATCTACACAGCTTAAACAACTGGTTTAAGGCCTGATCTGTGCTTTTATTCCCAGCAGTTTTGTCCAGTCAGTGCTAACATATCTGAGGGCAAACGTTGCTCCTCAAGTTGAAGACTGGTGTATTTTCATCTAGTTTAAGGTACTGCCCAACCTACCCACCCATCAGACTCACAGTCCAAAGTGTACTGTGGCAGCCCGATTGCGGTAACCAACTCGGACCATCATATAAATGCCAGACAAAAGGCATCTGCTTAAACCTTGTCCATTAACACATTTTGTTTTGAGAGCAGCAGCCATGCCACTGTGCCCTCAAGGAACTGAAGGATGAGCTTCCCGACTATAAGTCAAGTCCAAGACATCCTAAGCTAAGCAGCATAAGCTAAATTAGGAAGCATGTTTTGCATTGTTTTAAATAAATCTGCTTAAAATCACACCTTTGGGGACTATCTACATGAGAAATCCGTGACAAAGTGGCTGCTGGATGTGCCTCTCCTTGTTGAGAGAGTTCGGGCAGTTTCTTGAAGTCTCTAGTTCTTTGTCTAAAGATTGCATCACACAACCAGGAAACCATACCCAGTGCTGCACGGGAATGCAGGCACTAAATATTGAACAATCCAATACTCAAGATAAGAAGACTGTGAACAGCTTGTGGAGAAAACATGAACTCATGGAGCTTCAGAAAATCCGTGAAAGTTGGCAGTTACGAACCACAAACTTCAAGGCAATCATGTTGATCACAGATCAGTTGTAACTGAACTTTTGCCCATAATAAGGCAGAAATTTGCTTGCTCCTCCAGACTCCTACTGTATAAGTACAACCATAATGTTGTTTTTTCACCAGTGATGCAGAAATAGCCAGAAACCACCACCAATTTCTCTGATGTGTTTGCACATCTTAGGATGTATTGGCCTAGATGACTTCTGGAAATTTTCAGAACAAGATCTTTTTCCATTTTATCTCAAGACCTAATGTGTACATGCTGAAAATCTGGGCAAAAAGTGAAAAGAATTTGGACTGAAATACCCCCTCTAGGAATAAACAGTGAAAGAATTTTGGAATTCCATTCAAAATGCTCTTTGTGCTGCATATCACCCCTCCAGAAGTAAGACTTCCACAAACATTTCCATGGAAGCTCATTTCTTTCAAAACTTATTGTAGTATGCAGTTCTCCTTCCAATGTTAACAGGGATTAATATGCAACTATTTTGAGTCACTGTGTAATATTTGAGATATTATCTGCCTCTCTACCTATTAAGCACGTTCTCTGGAAACACGAATAACTTCTATACCTACACTGTTCACTGTCTCTGTGTATGCTTCACTTCGAACTTCTCCATCTTAAACTTCCTTTTTGTTTGGAAGTCAGTGATGTTGATGTTTTCCATTTTCTATCTTTCCCCTTGTTTTAAAGATATGTCAACAGAAAAAATAATTCATCTCCCTTAAGGTGTAGTGCAGCTCTATCTCTGATCTGAGTTCATTAATAAAAAATAAAGATGAGTGCCTAACAACACCTTCTGTGTGCTACTTTTGCACATAATTAAGAATACATTTCTCACATCTTGTTTCTTAAAGATGCAAATAAAGTTCACTTCCTCCCTTCCCCAAAATGTTTTAGAATACACTTTCTTTGCATAGGCTTTCACATTTTTTCCACTATGACCTAAATACTGTCTGGAAAGGCACAATGTCTGAGGTCAATGAAAGAGGAAGATGAAACCCTGAGAGCAGCCACAGAAACTGCCTTTGCACTCACCACTCCTTCCAGCAGCAATGGTTAAGTTTAGCAGCATTCTATTCGTAAGCAGCCCAGGATACTTCGGTCTAGATAGGGATGGCTGGGGCCAAGGTGGACTAGAGCAGTGTGCTGTAAAACCACAAGTGGCTGGAGAAGGCATGGACAGAAGGATTATTTACTATTCTTGGCAGTGTAAATGGGATTCACAGTAAATTAATCAAGGAGTGGATTTAAAACAAATTGAAAGAAGTCACCAGCAGAGTCTCTTAGGCTGCAAAGTCATTGCCATAGGATGTTCAGATGTCATAGGTATAAACGGGTCCAAAAGTCTGCTGCATAAATTCAGAAGGTAAGAGTGATCAAACACAATAAACATAAATACAACCATGAATGTCAGGGATAAGATGAACAAAGAACGGCTCTTTCCTAGTTCTCAGCACCTTACTTGGTGTGCAGTAGCTCAGGATTGGTTGAGGTTTTTTGGTTGACCAGGGAGTAAATTTCTAATGAATGTGTAATTATGCTGCAGAGCTGATTGCTAGGGGATGCCAGGGAGGCCAAAAGCGAAATGCGATCAAACAGTGATCGGACAGAGTGAGATCAGAAAAGACTCTGGAGGGATGTGAAGCACAACAATATGAAGCCATCTTTCAGCTCAGCTTGCGAGAAGCTGGAAGACTATGCTAGAAGGAGGATGAAGCTGAATTTGCCCTTTTCTTGAGGATTTCCTGCAGCATCTGCTCTCGCTGGCTGCTGGAGACAGCTTTCTGTCTGTCTGTCAGGTCTGACCCCACTAGAGGTTCTGGAGGTTTGTATCCAAATGATCAGTAGTAAAGTGGCATTTGGATCCCCCTCAAACCAGAAGTGGTACTGAAAGGCAGGGAAATGAGAGGGAGCTTACAGTCCTTCCACAGCCCCAGCTTGTTTGCAGGCTTGGAGGGATGGCAGCACATCTCTGTGTGTTTTATAAACCTGATGGGTTTGGTCACTGAACGCCACAAAAATCTCAGTTTACCTGGTTTTGGATTTTCTGACAAAGTTTTAGCTACAGGAGTTACAGAAAAGTGGCAAGTTTGACTACAGTTGGGTTAAATCTTTGTGGAAAAGCCAGTTTAAAAGCATCTTTCACTTAAAACAGCTTTAAGAGGGCATCAAGCATGTGTCATGGTCCTCCCCCTCGTTCCCCACACAAGTCAAAATGGATATTGTCATGATATTGCCATTCTGTGATTCTACGATATTTTTTAGGTATCAGGCTGCTCTGCACTGCAGTGCCTGTGCTGAGTGTTGTTTCAGGGGTGTGGTGTGTGTGTTTGCTGCTATAGGAAAAAAATAAAGCTGAAGTGTAGAGGGAATAACAGCTCACAGAAGCTGAAAAAAGTTTGAACAGTCCAAAGATTATGTGTTTTTGGCAGAACATTGGTGTCAGTTTTGGGTCAGGGTGTTGACCAAGGGAGGTTTGGAGTGAAGGGTAGGGAAATGACCTCTTTTTTTGGTTCCTCCTGTGCTTACAGAAGCAGGGGTTTGTACAGCCTTCCAAATAAACAGAACTGCAGCAGAGGTACCTGATTGCATCACCCATTTCTCCTCCTAACTGGAATAATCTAGAAGAGTTTGAATTTTCATTAACTGCTCAGCCTAGAGGGATGATAATAAGCATTTTACAGAAGCTAGACAGACAGGCAGGATAGCCCAATTCTGTTTGCAGTGTGATGCATGGCGTTCCTGCTGATTGCAAGATTTGACTTGTATTTTCCAGCAGTGAAAAGAAGATATCTGGGATGGCATCAAGCTGCATCAAGAAATGCTCCCTGATTTGCAAGCGAACTCTGTGAAACTCCTCAAGAGGACTCTCACAATCACAACTTAGTTGATTTTAAAGCATGGCCGGCCAAGTCAATTCATTTGATTTTAGGTATCTTTCTGTCCCTGGAACACCCCAGTTCTGTGCTCCCATTTGCAGAATGGGCATGCATGCTCTGGCTGGGGATGGGAGGGACAAGAGGACTGATGAGGTTGGTTACCAAGGACAGCAAAGCAAATCTCCACACATCCAAGAACATCTCACAGAGATTATAGAAGGGGGCTTCAAAAAGGTAACCCTGAAAAGAAGCAATTCAGGAGCTTTGCCATGGGAGTAATTTTATTTCTGCAAACAGAAAGGGAAAAAAAGCCCTACCTAGATTTGTTGCTGAGACAGAGTCACCATTTCTCCCCACTTCTTGGCTTTTCCGAGATTTTTTTTTTCTTCTAGTATATAATGGGAAAGCATGTCAGGCCCAGAGCTCAGCCGTGGGAGTCTGTGAGAGAATGGCAGCTCCAAGATGGTAAGTGGAGGTGACAAGCTCCCAACAATATTAAACATTAACACTGACTATTTTTGTTGGTATTTAACTCCAGGACGTTTCATGTTACATAGCAGAAACAGAACTCCCCTCATCCCCACTGTTTTGTTCTTTACTCCTCTGCTCTGTACATTCAGAAGGCACGGATGCAAGATGCCAGCTCCTTCAGGGTTGAAATGGCTTTATTTAAACTAACAGAGAGGAAGAGCTTATGACATGGAGACAGGAGCTAATTCTGTACTCTGCTGAGACTGTGACTTGAAGATGGGGAATACTTTGTATACAAGGTGGGCATGCTTATGCCTGTGTATATATATGTATGAAGCTGAACGCAGAGGAAATCCCGCTCATTTAGAAATCAGATGGTGGCAAGCAGCTGAGGGGGAGAGATGGAATTTTAAAGTGATCTTTTAAAATGCTTGTGTATACTTTGCTGTTGCTGAAATGTCTGTATGCACCTCAGGGAGGTTCCTGAACTTCCCACCTTGAGGAACAGCTGGCCTGGAGGGACAGATTCATCTCTGCTGCAAGACAGGAAGAGTTTTATCAGGAAAGGAGCTGCCCCAAAGCACCCACTGCTCTCCATCTTTGCAACCTGAGGGAATGCAATGTCAAGATCCACTCCTGACATCCACCTGGGCTCTGCTTGACTTCTGCCACAGAGCGACCATCAAACAGTGGCTTTCAGCACCTGCTTAACATGCAATTCCAACTGACTGACACATTTCAGGACTACCCATTACAGTGGTGTAATTGCTACCCTGACTGGGAGCCGGATTAGACCACAGAGAGAAGTGGTTTCCGTCAGCGGCCCCAGGTATGGTGGGAGCACTGGGAGGTGTGGGAGCACATCCTGCATCCTCTCCCTCTGTAAGCTTCCCATGCTGCACCAGGCAACGGAGAGCCAGGAAGGGAAATGTTTCCCTTATGTAACAGGAAATGTAAAGAAGGATGCATTTACCAAAAGCATTGTCTCCAAACACCCAGACTGTGCAATTCCTCTAGAGAGGCATCCCAGAGGACTTTAGGTTGGTGGAGCTACCCCAGGGTTGTGTTACTGCAGTCTGGATGCAGCTCACTGCAATTCATACCCTCTCCAACTTGTTTTCTATGGTCTTTAATTCACCTTTCCATTTACACTGCTGCAAATCAAGATTAACCCCATTAAGTCGATGGGCAAATCAGATCTAGTCACTTTATGGGGATGTTATCTGATTATTTATTATGCTGTTAACTAATAAGTGCTATCTGTAGCAAACTTAATAGCAAACAGTAATGTGGTGCTGGTGAGATATACAGCAATTTACTGTTATTATTTGCACGTTTTACAACATTTTAGGAGAACAATTTGGGTTTTTTTAAGTAATCACGTTTGTGCTTTCTCTTGAATGCAAAAGATCATAGTTACTCTGTTTTGTTTCTCACAGATTTTGTCTTCTGGTCCCTTTTGGAGGATGAGAGCTTTGTTCTAAGAGTGAGCAAGCTTTTTGAGAAGCAGCAGCACAAAACCACTTCTGCCTTGTGGGAGTGCTAAAGAGTGAGGATGCCAGGTGATGGCTGAGGCATACTGAAGACAGCAGATACCTTTCCTGGTATATTTTTGTTGTAAAACATTGGTATATTATTTGTTGTAAATCACTGGTTTGATTCTGTGGTGGAATGAAAAGGGGTGGCCCTCAGGATACTTGGTAAAGATGCAAGGGCAGCACAGATGGTGATATACAGCTCAGACTTTCTTATTCCTCATACCATGACCTGTAGCTCCTTGGCTTGCTATGCTTGTGGCAGCAAGTCTTGGTTCACTGATGGGCAGGGGCCAGGATGCCTCAGTTTACAAGAAGCAAGAACCAGTGCAACCCTGAAGTGCTCAAGGGTGGCAACAGAACTGCCTGCAGGGAGAAGCACTGGCAGGGATGAGGAACTGTCCCTGGAGATGAGGTCAGAGTACTGCAGAACTGAGACTCAAGGCCTGTCCATACAGGACACGGCTGTAAATAAACGGTGGTGGCGAACCCAGCAGTGGGTTAACCATTAGTGCACAGTCATCAGAAAAGGGTTGATTCACTTAATTGCTTTTAAAATTATATGCTTTCTAAAATCATATCCTTTCTTTTCTTTGTAACCTAGCAGTTTGGAGGGCAGCCTCTGAAACATCAGTACTGGCCCCTTGAGACCTTAACTACAGAACTGCTTGGCATTACCCTCCCAGGCACCCCTGCTGCTGCTCAGCTACACTCCAAGCTGGGTGGAGGAACCAATTTTAGTTAAAAATTAATCCAAATAACTGCAATGATTAGTTTCCAGCTGCATCAGTCCCCTGCGTGGAAGAAGTGACAGCAGGACGTGAGAGCCTGGAGCAGAGCTGTGCTGCTCCTCACCCCTCTCACTACTCCCTCAGTGCCTGTGCCTTGGAATCCCAGAATAATGGAATGCTTTGCATTGGAAGGGATCCTTAAAGGTCATTTAGCACAAAGCCCCAGCAGTGAGCAGGGACATCTTCAACTACATTAGGATGCTAAGAGCTCTGTCCAGCCTGACCTGGAATGTTTCTAGGGATGGGGCTTCTACCATTTCTCTTGGCAACCTGTGGCAGTGTTTCAACACCCTCACTGTAAAAAATTTCTTCCTTCTACCTAGTCTGAATCTCTCTTTTTTTTAGTTTAAAACCATGACCCCTTGTCCTGTTGCAACAAGCCCTGTTGAAAAGATTGTGCCCATCTTTCTCTGGATGTGGGACATCGTCCTCTGAATTTCCCTGGTAGGCCCTCAGGCCTCCCTGAGAGTGACTCCTGCAGAAAGCCACAAGGTTAAATTCATGCACTTTTCCTGTTTCTTCTCTGCCTTCCTCCATGTTCATCTACAGAGTGGCTTGTTTGCTGGACCAGCAGTCCAGCATTTACTCTCTGAAAATGAGAAAGAAGAAATAATGGCACAGGCCACCATGCTGCCATGCACACTCTGTCTCCTCAGACTCATTGCATGAAGCTAACTGGGTCATTTTCTTTCAGTAGCAAGGTTGTTTTTCTTCCCCCTCAAGTAAAACTGGCTTTTATGTAAATAATTTTTGGACCAGCTGCACTGAACTAATTATCTGGGTCATTCAAATTTCTGCTTCTGGAAGTAATTATGGCCTTTGGGAGTATACTATATAATACCGATTTATGATTGGAGACTGAAAGTCTTCCTTATCTGCATGAATAGTATAAAGCAAAGTTAGCAAATCTTCCTTACATCCTCAGGGCCGCAGAGCACTCCTCTTCTGTGCACAGAACTCCCATTCAGTCTAATAAGCCTCTCCCCTTCCTCCATGGGTACATACTGAGGACTGTTATTCTGCTTCTACATCAGCAAGCTCTAGTCTGCCATTTGGGACACTGATCTAGCAGTCTTATTGACTTTTTTTTTCTCCCTTGCCTGAAGCTTCATACCCCATTAGCTCTTAACTGGGGCATCGGTGAAAAACAAGGAGAAAACCCTGCAGAGAGGGGCAGGCAAATGTGAGGCGATGAGCAACTAGGAAGATGGGTACGCTGATATCTGTTGAGGAAGGAATGAGCTTACACAAAGATATAGGTGTCAGGTTTTCTTTGCAGGAGGCTCTGAGAATGCAGGTTTTTAAGCTGCCCTACCTGTATAGAGGGGCTGCCTTGCACTGCTGGCAGAAAGGGACACTTCAGCAGGAAGAGGAGGGTAAGAAGTGGTAGCAGTTCATGCCACACCTCAACTTGAAGGGGCTCAGGGCCATTATAATAGAATCAAAGAATCACAGAATGGTTTGGTTTGGAAGGGATCTTTAAAGGTCATCTAGTCCAACCCCCTTCAGTGAGCAGGGACATCTTCAACTAGATCAGATTGCTCCGAGACCTGTCCAACCTGACCTGGAATGTTTCCAGGGATGGGACTTCTAACACCTCTCTTGGCAACCTGTGCCAGTGACTTACCACTCTCATTGTAAAAAATTTCTTCCTCGTATCTAGCCTAAATCTCTCCTCTTTCAGTTTAAAAGTATCCTCCTTGTCCTCTTGCAAGGAGTAGAGCAGCTTTGGGGCTGCTCTCAGCTTGGCAGTGCCGCTTAACAAGGAACACAGTGCTAGTGTAGAGCCACTGCTGATTTCTTGATTCCATGGCCAACACCCATGCTGAGGAAAGCTCATTCAGTTCTGAGCATTAGGCTCTCACTAAGAGGAAAGACTAAAAGTTCTGAGTTAAAACAAAGCTGTGTATTACCAGAGCAGGAGAGGACATTAGCCTAGAGACACAGTAAGAACCTAGAGACACAGAATCAGAGAATTGTAGAGGTGGGATCTCTGGAGGTCATCTAGTTCAACTCCCTGCTAAAGCTGGTTCACATAAAAAAAATCAATTCACAGAATGGGCAGAAAGTGAATAAATGTTATCAGCCTTATATTTTTTTAATTAAATGATTCCTATAAAATATAAAATCAGTAGGAATGGAGCATAGTTATATATCAGTAGGCATAAAGACAAAATGAAGACAATTTTGGGGTACTTCATGCTTTTTGAGCTCATATTCAATCCATACCTGCACCTCTCTGCAACTCCCCCTTTGACATAGAGTCTTTAACTATCTTGTATTTTTTTCCCCCCAATACAAATAAGGATAAGGCACTAAAATGGAGACCACCACCAAACTCGGGGTCTGCTTCTGCCCCATTGCTCAACCTTTTGTGCATTGCAACCTATTATGAATATCTGGTGAAAGGTGATCAGAAACGGATAACATTTTTCAACTAAAACTTTCTTTTTCTAACAGGATGTGGTTAAAGAAGGGGATAAAAAAAATCAGATTTGTCAATTACAAAGCTACACTTTGTTTTCCTGATTTGTTTCGTCTTGAAAATGTAACCCCCCTAAAGAAATCCAACATTCCACTGGATCATTTGGGAAGCAGCATTTGTGATTTCTCATTTTTCATTTATTGTGCAGTGTTTTAAACGAAGCTGAAACTACCATGCCAGTAAGGAAAAAACCCATCTGATCCAAACAGCATATATGTGATTTTAGGATTCACCAGAAAGTGTTGAACTTTCTTCTTTTCCAACATCTAGTGGATGGTGTCCCTGCCAGGCAGAGGGGTTGGAACTAGATGATCTTTAAGGTCCCTTCCAACTCTGGTGATTCTGTGATTTTCTGATTCTATGATTGAAATCAGCTCCTCTCGTGCTTTATCCTGATTTTTGGGACTGGAAGTTAGCCAAAACCTCATTTGCCTAGCTGTAGAAAGCATCATTAGTCATCAACATGGTTAGGTGGGAAATAGCTGGAAACTTAGGTACTCCCAATAGTAGACCTGACCTTATTTAACATTCTCAGTAATAATCTAAGAGTGCAAGCATACTCTATATTAATTGTATCCACTGATTCCACTCAGATTCAGAGGGGTTGTGAACCCCAGTGGGGAGAATGGGAGATTGAATAAATGGACAGAAAATGAATATCCTTTCAAATGGATCCAATTAAGGATGCTCATTTTGAAAAATATTGGTTAATAGAGCTGGGGAAAATAGCCCCAAATGCGGATGTTAGCTAAGAGAAATATTCAGCAATGGTGTTCAGAAAACACTGGACACTGGGTGGCCACAAACTGGGAAGGAGCCTAGACTGCATCACAAAATGCATCTCACCTGTTTGGGCTGAACAGTTACTACAAATGACTTCAAAAAGAAGTAAGACAAACTCATGGGAAAAAGGTCCATCAAAGGCTTTCACACTCAAAGCTCCTGACATGAGTGCCAGCTCAGGAGGTGTCTACAGCCTGTCACATGCCACTAGGGAATCACAGAATCATAGAATTATCTCTTTACTATCCCTATTTATGTACTTCCTCAATTCATCTGTTGCTGGCCATAGTTAGGGACACCATCATTAAACGCCTTCCATTTTAGTCCAATATGACTGCTCCTATTTCCCTGGGGAGATCCCTATTTCCTGCAAGCTGAAGGTCCCTCCTCCATAGGGGATCAACTGGGCAGTCCAACACAAGATAGGAGCAGCACTGGCAATGAGTGAAAGCATACAGATGAAGTAATCTGTGGCCAACAGCAGACCAAATTATGGAATAAAATTCCTGACACTAGGAACTGCTAGGGCTGCAGGAAGAAACCTTGATCCTACATGTGCAGACCATTTGTGGAATCATATAAATGTGGAAGTGCTATTTTGTTGGCTGTTGTACAGGAAAAGCATCTTCTACTCTAGAAGGCAATTGGCAAATGGATCTAGTAGGTTTTCTCCATATTTAACCTCTCCACCAGTTTTCTACCTTTGATCTTACTAGAAATCCATGAGCTCACCTAATCAATGAACAGTGCATATAGATTGAAGGCAGCTCTATGTGATTCTTTGAAGCTCTCAAATGCCAACTAAAACTTTGTAAAAACTTTACCAAGAGTATTTATTGGCTCATCATTTATAACAAGACTAGTAAAGAGAGTGAAACACACAGATCATCATGTCTGCCAATAGATGTGTCTGGAGCACTTACGTAAGCCCTGCGGAGGGGCAGGAGTCAATATTTATTATGGATACATAAACGATAGCTGAGAACAAGGATCAATTGTCCAGTGAGCATGGGAGGAGTGCTTGCACACCTTTCCTTAGTCTTTATGCCTCCAGGACGGCTTGAGCAGCTTTAAATAGTCATCAGATGAGAGTTATTTCCTCACTTTTTAATTCAAAATATCCTTCTCTGCCATTCAAACCAAACTGAAACCTCTCTGTCTCCAATGAGTCGCTTTGATTTTTCCTCTGAGCTCTGACTCACTTGTGTGCCTCTGATGGGCACCCTCCATCTCCTTCCCAGGAGCTGACCGCCTGCCGCCACTAGCACTGTCTGCCAGGAAACTCTGTAGAAGATATGCTCCCTAAGACAGGGCCAACATTCCCCCTCAGTGACAGTGCAGCTGTGCCCTGGGCAACAAGCTGCATGTCAAGGGGTGCCAGCAAGCAGCAGAGTTGTCCCCAGGGCACAGCCACATTTGCTGTCCTCTCAGTGAGGCCAAGGTTTGCTGGGACAATCTATCCATACAGCAGGTAAACAGGAAAAAAGAATAAACTTAAAATATTCACCGAAAAGACAGGAATGTGTCCTTAGCTCTAATCCTCACATTGGTTTTGCACTGACCCATTTCATTTGGAGCTGGGATTTTGTTCTTTGGCTTGGGTCTAACCAATGACAATACTCCTGGCGTGCCTGTTGATGCCAAAGCCCCATTACAGTTCAGTAGGTTTCAAGCCAGTGTGGTACAAACCCCACAAATAGGGCCCACGGAAGGTCTAGAGAGGGCACATCACTTACAAAGCAGTGTGACGGGAAGAGAGAGGGTCCTTACAGGCTGCAATATGCACCACTGGTGAGACTGGGCAGTGAGCACCTGATTTGCACATCACAAGCTTTGTGTACCAGCCTGGCCTCCTGGTTTTGGCCCTTTCATAAAAGTGGGCCATGCCTCAGAAAATATAGGCAGCCCTGTCTGAATAGAAACCTTCTGCCAGAGGCAAATTCAGCAGAAGGAAGAGTGTATGAGCATTTGGACTCACGTTCACTGACCAGACAGTTTGGATAGCAGTGTCTGCAACCCTGCAGCTTGTGCCTGCCCTTCTGCCACCACCACTGCCCTGAGACTGTTGGCACCAGTCCTACTCATGCTCTCACTCTCAGCGTGGTGTCTTAGCACAAACTCACCCTCCTCAGGCATTCGCACTTGCAATTCATCCTGGGCAGCTGCAATGCAGGCACAAAAGCTGACATGCAGATGCTGTTTGCAGGGCTGGTACCTCCTTGCAGAGGCGTGGGGACACCTCATACCCCTGCAACACAATCTGCTAAACCCTGGTCTGCCAGAGCCCTTTGATGTTCGGGTGAACCCTCCTGTCTTTTTCCACTGCAGGCTCTGCACTGCATGTGCAAAACTTCCATACTCCTAGAGAGAGAGGCTCCCAGCATGGAAGTGTGCCAGAGCTCTGTGAGGACAGAGAGGAGAGCTTTGCCTGCAAGGCTGCATCCTTCTCGTGCCCTGCATCCACTGCTCTGGCTTTTTCTGTTCTTCTGCAGCAATCATTGGGGATGGTTTCTAAATTGCGAGAGATCCCCAGACTGCTTAGAACTAGCAGTAGGTCTTTGCAGTCATTAATCTTTCACAAATCCTAAGCCTAAAATAAATGGTGTGACAACTCTGAATGTCAGCAATCATAGGCTGTGGCAATTCTGTTCACAGACGTTGTGTATGTGCGTTTAGGAATGTGCTTGGCAAACCTCCTCTATTATTTGTTCTGGCTGCACATTGTTTATACTTTTCTTCCTGTTTTTGAAAACAGAATTTATTGTCTCAGTGGCTAGATAAAATATTTCTCTTACAAAAGAAAGCACTGGTCAAAGAGAAGCACTTTTGTAATTTTGTTTTTACAGCAAAAGAGATTTCTGAGACCTCTCACATCAATATTTTATGAACCTGGGAAAAGATTTAAAGAACAAATGGCAGAAAATGGGAGATAATGTGGTGCAGTGGACTAAATGTACCCTGGTAGCTAGTTAGTTCAGGCTGTCTTCTTCTACCCATCCATTACAAACCAGGTAGGGCCAGCTCTTAATAGCCAGAGTCTCTGCGGCCAGTACTTGGCGTTACTGAAGCTGCCCACAAAACAAAGCAATTGTCTCAGTCATTGTCCCTCCAGAATTGGAGTAAATTTGGTGACAAGGCTAAATCCTTTCCAAGTGAGCTATGATTACTCATGGGAGTGAGCACACCAAGGCTGGTGAGACTCCTGGTATGAGTGAGGGCATGACAGAAAAAAAGAAAAGAGCAGAGATTTAGACTAGATATGAGGAGAAAAAGTTTTACAGTGAGGGTGGTGAAACACTGGCACAGGTTGTCCAGACAGGTGGTAGAAGCCCCATCTCTAGAAACATTCCAGGTAAGGTTGGACAGGCCTCGGAACAACCTGATCTAGTTGAAGATGTCCCTGCTCTCTGCAGTGGATGCTGGACTAAATATGATTCTATGACTCTATGATGCATTTGGGCTTGGATTACCCCAAACAATACAATGGGGTTTTTTGAAATGTGAAGGTTTTAGCCTTTCACAGCATCCTCTTATCTGAACCTATTCTACCAAGGCCTGTTTACCAAAAAGCTTATTCCAGGCTCAAACTGGGATAAGTAATAACAAAAGCATCTTTGCCTCCAAAGGCAATTGGAATTTGCTCACTTGTGCTGCAATGCATCCATCAGATGAGGAGAGATGCAAACACCAAACCATAGGATCAGTGAGTTCCTGCTAAGTCTGTGCATCAACAGACTTCTGGCCTGGTCTTCATGCCTGGGATGGCATTTGCCACTTCTCCTGAGAATAGACCAGGAAAATAACCTGGATCTGAAATCATACCAAAACTTTCTCTTCCCCAAGCTAATCCTTTGAGACTCCTGACCTGCTGATGCACTTAAAAGGAACCAACCTCTCTGTACTGAAGTTTAAACACATCAGTGGAGATACCTCTCAGCACACTGTATTTCCTAAGGTACAAGCCACGCTGTTGCCATCCAGTAAGAAAAATGCTCCCTTCCATCCTTTTGTGTCAAATCTGTAAGATGAAGTGATTTTGCCAATACTTAGAAACAAACAAAACCAGCAAAACTTGGGAGACACAGGATGGAAAACTTCAGCTTAAAGGGAAAGAAATAGACAAAACTGTTCTCTACCACAGCAAAACAGGAAAACAGAAACTGCTTTGCAGCCTTTTTGGCAATGTCCGGTAGCACTTGCACACTAGACAGTATACCACATTTAACATATGCTAGGCTTTGCACACCATGCTTCAAACCTGTGTTTTGGTAACAGTATATGAACCATATGATTTAGAAAGTAGATTATTTTAAGTGCCTAGAGATTTACATAAATGCATTCATATGTATATTTCAATGCATACGTGTATCTGAATGTACAATGCATACCCCCATGCATACATCCCAGGCCAAGAGCTGGGACACTTTTGCTCTTTTCCCAGCTGCCCCAACCTGCTGTATGAACCTGCCTAAGCAATTTAACCTCCCTATTCGATTTTTATCTGTAAAAATGTGGATGATTTTAAGAAGGGGTGACTGAGCCAAACTACAGGCCCACTCAAGGGAAGACAACTGTTGACTTCAAGACCAGGTTTATAAGTCTCACAGGTGTAGTGAGACATGATTCAGTAACATTTGTGAAGATCTCAGGTTTTCAAACAGAGGATGATCTGAGCAGGTAAAGAATTTCAGTGGTGACTCCTAATGAACACATACCTATCAATCCTCCCCCCTCCCCTTTTCATTTCAAAATAGCAATAGAATGAGATTGTAAAGTATTTATTGAGTGATAGAGAAAGCCAACCTTTAACTCTTGTGCCTTAGAGCGGTGCCTGGGGCAGGCAGTAATTGCACAGAAGGGCACTGATAGCATATCTTCCTATTGCTTCAGAAAGGTGCTTTTCCAATTTGCTTTGTTCACTGCGTGGCTGTACCAGACTGGAGATTCGTGGCTATAAATACAGTGAGCTATATTTAACTATGCATACATACATACACACGTAGAGGCTGTGACTCAGACACTTTACCAGCATGTTACAGCCCAAGTCTATATAATTGAAAAAAAAAAAAAAGGAAAAAATATTCAATATTTTCAATATTTTTAATAAATAGAGCCTGATCAAATCCCTTTAACTGGCTTTGATCATATGAGTATTCAGACATGATAGAATAGAGCTGCTCATAAGCAAAGAAATTTCCACTAGACCTGTAAATTAAACTCTATAGTCAGCATGGTTTGGAATTGCATATCACATTGATTTTTCAAGATAAGAAAAGGGGATGAGCTTGTAGGACGTACTCAAATTTTCACACCTGAAAAGTTTTGTTATTTATTGATTTGGGATGGAGTTTCCCCACATGCAGAGGGATCACATTTGGATCCATTCAATCCATCTACAGTCTTTGAATGGAGACTGAGGAATCTGGGGAAGTTTTCTGCACCTTGAATGATTCCAGATAATTTTGAAATACCCACTGAACTGCCCAAAGGACACTGCATCTCTGTCTTATCCACTATACTGTGGGGTGAGGTGGTGGGTGAACTTCAAGTTCTTTTGGATCCTGCACATGAGATCTGATGTAATGCTTCCCTCTCCTGACATGCTTTAAGGTTAATTTCTATAGTTAGGGGCTTGGTGTACTATTTGTGATTATACATTTTATATATATTTACATTTANGTGTCTGACAATAAAACTCTATGTGAGAATGGCAGCAGGAAATGGATATTAAGAGCTATAAATTCATTCAAAACAAACCAGTTGAACAGTATGAATGCATTTCTGAAGCTATACTACAGACCTTGCAGTTAAACTGCCACACAAAACACAGTGGGCCACATCCACCATTTGATGATGTTTCTGAAACACAATTTTCCTTACAAACTTATTGTGATTTTCCTTTCAGAATGAGCAGATGGGGTTGTTGGTTTTGGCCCTTAAAAAGCTGTTGAGGAGAAGCAGAACTTACGATACTTTATTAACAACAGAAGGAAAGTCAATCAATAACACCTCTCTACTCTGCAGATCCATGTTGTCAATTGAAGATACAAATAGATGCTTCTGAGGGCAAAAATCCTGGCTTTAAAGTGCCACAAAGAGGTCTGAAATCTGTTCTCAGTTATACCACAGTGAATCAGGAATGACTTCACTGACTCTACATAGCATCAAGACATAAAGGCCAAAAGATTTTTCCCTGGTTTTCCTTAGTGCAACAGACTGAAAAATTTGGCTTCACCTCTCTGCATTCCAAGTTATATCTGAATATTTCAGCAACAACAACAACAAAAGTATATCTTTATTAACTTGTAGAAATCTATCTGCAGTAAAACTCTGGGAGAGTAAGAGAACTGCTAACTAGAGGGTAACTACTGGTTCTCCCTTCTGAGAAGAGATGGATACAAAACCTTCAGTGTAATGGGGAACCACCCAGCAAAGAATCATTTTGCCAATGAGCCAAGAGAAGTCCAAAGACCTCAGAGAGCTCCAGGCTGAGGACAGCCAAGCCCTTGTTCCCTAACCCTTTGCTACTTATTAGAAGAGTAACTTAAGAATTTTGCATGATGAGCCACTGCCCATTTATGGTTTATGAGCAGATTTATGAGCCATTGGCTAAGGGTGGACTCATGGGTAAAAGTCATTATCCAACAGTGCATTATTATTGAAAGCAAAAATGAGACCTTCGTTGGTTTTGAACTTAGAGTCTAGAACCAGCTACAGCACTGAAGAAGTGAATAAGATACCAGTAGTGTAACTTCAGGTGAGACTGAAATAAGTGATGCTCTGTGGCTTGATAGATATATTAGAGATGGTGAATCTTCTTCTAATTCTTCCCACTTTTGTCTGTCTTGACAAATGCATGGTGAGAGAGGATCCATGTTGCTTAGCAACTCCTTAGGATGCAGAAAGAAACCAGTCAATACCACTCTGAATTAAAGCTGCAATGACCCACAGAATTTTTTTTCTAGAGAAAACCAAGAAAATATACATATTAGAATCATAGAATCATAGAATGGCTCAGTTTGGAAGGGACCTTAAAGATCATTTAGTTCCAACCCCCCTGCCATGGGCAGGGATGCCAATCATTAGACCTGCCTTTTTCCTAAAGTCACACTAGCTCACAAGTCAAACTCTTTAAAATGAAGAATCATGGAAAAAGATAGGTCTTTCTGAGGTGGAAGAAGGGGAATCAATTGTTGCAGGAGCCTGAAAAGGAATTCTAGCAATGCTCGTTAATTTAGTCAAGTTTGAGTGTGAATTTAGCCATTTTGGCACATGAATCGTTTGTGAGCCAGTTATGATTTTAGTCATGAGACATGCTGAATTAGTTCCTCCAGTTGTTTGAAATGTCATTGATTACATTGGTATTGCATCCACAGCAGTTGATGCAACTGGTCTTGGTACCAGTAACAACTGAAGACGTAGCTTGCAGAGCACTCGCATCAAACCCTCAACAGTTGAGCTGAAGTATGCTGCTCTTAGCCTGTGAGTGAGCATACAAGTCCTGAAGTCTCAGTTTCTGTACTAGATAGTTGACTGAGCATTTTAAGAATGCATTTATTCACCAAATAGAATAGGCATTTCTGCAAAAATCAACAAGATGATCAGGAGTCATGAACATTCCCATCAATGCTAACAGGTTTCTGAATATTTAAAACCAGCAACAAACATGACTTCCTAGAAGCGCAAGAGAGATAATTTTAGCTCTTTACTCACAGTATTATTTACATACCCATTTATTTGCTTTTACTATTTGACAAGAATTCATCTGAATTTTCAGTAATGCAGGATTTGGTCAAAGTGGTAAAATAACAGAGGAGAACGAGCGTGTGAGGAAACTGGTGTTGTTTTGTTAGAACAACAAAGTCCAAAGCAGACCTCTGACTACAGTCACCCTTGGGAAATTGCAGCGTTCAAGGGATAAGATAAGACAAACCAGGCTCATCATCACTTTTTAGACAGGCTATCACTTCCTGCTCAGAGAAAGAAGTAGAAAGGAGAAAGCTTTCTCTCTCCTTTTTCTTTTCCTCTTTGGGACATTGTTAATAATTACTAAGATCATCACTCCTACAGGAATGCTTGATCAGCAGAGAACCCGCACCTGAATATGGTTCCAGAGCTGCAGCTGGGTCACAGCTGCAAACCCTGTGCACTTCGCACAGTCCTTTTAAAACTCATAGAAGAACCTGCAGAGGTATATGTCTGTGCAGACCAGACTGTGCCCAGCAAAAGCTCCCCTAAACTGCTGTTTGAAAACACCCTTGCCTTTCGTATCATAAATAAGGAACACCCTGCATGGGCAATCATCTTAACTATCCTATGTCTATACTACCAAACATTCAAACATTCGTCCTCTTTATTCACCATTTATTTTCTTGTACTCTGTGAACTGTGTAAGATTACATTTTGCTGTATCTGACAATAAAACCTAAGCTCTATTAATACACAGGGTACTACAGAATAATATGCAAAATATTTTGTATTGGTTTATAGTACATCTGTCATGTTTCTATCACACAGTTATGATGGAGAGAGATCACTTCTGCTACATGTGCATGCTGTGCATGCAGCAATATGCAATGTAAAAATATATTATGACATTAGCAGAAATATGATATGATCTAAATTTAAGAGAAATCATTTTTTCTTGGTACCTATCTATAGTAAACCAGCTCTGTGAGTGTAGCAGAAGAGGAGTGAGGTGTTTCAGTCTATTTCTGTGGGTTTGGGTCTGCTAATACAAAAAGTGCATCTTCCATCGGTTCTTCAGATAGGTTCACAATGGAGAGAGTCCTTTGTGATATCATAAGGGATCCCAGGTGAAAAAGTTGAGCTTTTGTGGTAATTGTTTTTTGCAAAAAAGAGCGATTCATTCTTTTTCTGCTCTCCTGTCTCCATGTTATGTAAACAACACTGTCTAATTCTTAATCATAGAATCACAAAATGCTTTGGGTTGGAAAGGACCTTTAAAGGCCATCTAGTCCAACCCCCAGTGCAGTGAGCAGGGACATCTTCAACTACATCAGGTTGCTTAGAGCCCTGACCAACCTGACCTGGAACGTTTCCAGGGATGGGCTTCTACCACCTTTCTAGGCAACCTGTGCCAGTGTTTCACCACCCTCACTGTAGAAAATTTCTTCCTTATATCTAGTCTAAATCTCTCCTCTTTTAGTTTAAAACCATTACTCCTTGTGCGGTCACAACAGGCCCTGCTAAAAAGATTATTCCCATCTTACAGGTCCTTTAAGTAATGAAAGGCTGCAATAATGTCTCCGTGGAGCCTTCTCTTCTCCAGGCTGAACAACCCCAACTCTCTCAGCCTGTCCTCACAGCAGAGGTGTTCCAGACCTCTAATCAACTATTCTACACTACTTCTGTAGGCTCTCTTTACAAACAACAGAGGAATAGGGAGGCATCTCCTGGGGGGCATGAAAAGGATGGCAGGGAAGATAAACTGTCCATTGAAGTTGTCACCTTCCTACCAGTGGCTATGGAAAGAACCAAAACAAAGAGTGTCAGCTTTTGTATCACTGACACAAGGTGGGAGGGGAGTATTTCTGTGGGGAGAGATGAAGCTCTTCTAGGGTTCATCCCAGTCATGCTTGTCACTGACCATTCTCTTCTCCTTGGGAGACTAAGGCTGCCTTTGCTGTGACAGGGGAAACAGAATTGCAAAGTACCGCAGTTACTCAGTAAGTTACAGTCTCATCCCCATGGTATCCATGTGCTAACCTACACACACCTACCCACACACGCATACTGTATCACAGCAGGGCCAGGGTGCTCACACTGCCTTGAGTTCCCATGCAAGTAGGTGTTCTGCAGCTCTTCTTAGGATGGGCTGGAGAGGGCAGACTGCTCACTCAGGGATTTTCCAAGGGATGCAAGGGCAAATAATTCCTTCCTTGAAACTATTTCACAACCCTTTCAGGGCTTCATGGAGTTAAGCTCAGGGAGGCACTAGCAGCTGGGGCAACATCACACCAGCTTTCCTGTCTGTGCTTCTTCATCTTTCCCTTCACAATTAGGGCAGCAGGGGTAAGGGAAGGGAGATCAGAGGCTGCAAATTGGCCAATGAGCTCTGTTGGTATTCCTTTCTGGGTGCTGAAATGAATGATGCTTAGTCTGCTAGTTAATTTGAAGAGGCCACATCTGGAAGCGCTTTGCACAGCCTCAGCCTCTGTGAAAATTTGCCTGAGTAAGTACCTCAAGATTTAGCCGAGAGAGAATGTGCACTGCACAGCTCATTAAGAGCCTAATCACTCTCCTTTGGGTCAAATTCAAGTGGCTATTAAAATCAATGTATTTATTTGCCAGGAAGAATGCTAAAGAAGTGGTAAGATGTATATGAAATGTGTCCTGGAAAAATGACATTGTGCTACCAGGATAAGAAAGAGCCCGAGCCAGCTTAGGCGCATCCAAACCTCTGGCTGCTATTAAATGTGGGGAATTCTGCACCAGGGAAGAGGGAACACAAAGGCTGTCAGCTGGAGGAATGATGAAAATATCTCACAGTCATGACAAGGAGCCAGTGGCACATCAAATAGCAGAGGAGGACTCTGCAGATACAGCTGGCTGACAGGGAAAACTGTTTCCTCTGATTGGAGGCTGTCTCTACGGAACATGGACTGACTCTTTGCTTAGTGACCTTGAAAATGGAAATAATTTCAGAGGCAGCCTTCTCCCGTTTGTGGAAGTTTTAAGCACATATGTTTTCTAACAAATTAATCTGAATGCAAGTAGCCATAACACCATGGGGAAAGGATCATTCCTTATTTATCAGTGTGTCTGGTTTGGTATAAATGACAGAGCTGCTTAAAAAAAAATGTTGTTAATGTGTGACTTTGCCTTACATAAAATATAATGAAATGGGCTGAGGACTGAGCCAAGATTGTGAAGAACCAGGGGAGGGAGCACCCTCTGGGCAAAACTCATTTAACGCCTGATGGCTAGGGACCTGCCTGGAGCCAGGAGGGAAGGATACGTTTCACAAGGAAAAGCTTCAGTTGCAGGAGAAAAAGAGGACATCCTTGCTTGGCACTCTGCCTGCAAGATGAGGTGCAAATGTGAGTATCTGTCTCCCAACATGTCCATCTTCAACCTCCCTTCCCCTTACGAAAGCAAATTCTTCCCAGAATGAATCACTGTTTTCCTAAAGAGTGAACTTTTCTGTTGCAAAGTCAACAAAGCCTTGCAGGAATTCTTGGAAAACCTCCCAAGATATGCAAAAAAAAAAGGATAGTATAGTAATTTGTTGTCTATCATGGCATGTTTTCAGGCCTCACAGAGGCTTCTAGGAGCAGAGGGTGGTCTATATCTAAGCAAATCAGAGTTCCTCTGCAGATTTTCTCAACTTCATGGAGCTGGGACATTTCAATTTACTGCCTAATTCTTTATACTCTCATTGTAGTGCAGTAGCTATCACTGTGAGAAGAAGGCAAGGTGATAGAAAAATTGGTTTATTAAACTGAACTGCTGTCCTCCACGGATGGAGAGGTCACCTTGCAGGTACCAGAGAGCAGAACCAGGCACATACTGCTGACTAGCCGCTGGCTTTGCAGGTTTAAACTCTAATGCCCCCCATGGTAATTTCTGTGGTTTCTATGTCAAGCAGGATTTGCAGATCCACCACCTAGGTCCTGATTCTAGACCAGCTGCAATGCAGAGGCTGAACGAACTAGCTTTAGCCACCTTTGTTCTGAAGTCCTAGCTTCAGAAGCTGAGCACAAGGCAGACAGCCGATACAGTGGCCTGGCTCCATTTCACCATTAATGTCTTCACTGCACTTGTTGGTTTCAAAAAACCTCTAAGCCTGGTTTATGTTAACATTAGGAAAACAGACTGGTGGTATAGGTAAATTAGATTTTGCTTTCACTTGGCCACTTTATTTTGCAATGAGAAACAAATCTGACCATGCCTATGGATTTGCTTCTCTTCTGCTCCTATCTGACAGTCAAGTTTTAGCTGTGTTTCCAGGTCTAACTCCCTTTTTTTCTTGCATGGAGTTATCTGCCCTATTTTAGCTGCTCAGCACTGAAATCAGCATGATACCCCCCCAAAAGCATCCTCATCTGGAGAGCTTTACCTTGGCTACCAGTCACCTGAGAGTGGAAGGTGCCATGGGCTAGGGAGAAGCACCATGGAGCTAAAGGAAGAGGAGCTTTGGGAGAGCTGCTGCAGGGGCAAAACAGGAGAGGGGAAGGAAGATGTAGCATAGCTGGATTGGCCATATCTATGCACCAAGCAAAGCTGGATGAGGAAAGGTGAAATCAGTGCTGGGAGAAGATGGATTGGCTACTTGGTGTGATGGCAGCAGAAAGTGGTCTCTCTGGGCCTATGCCAGGTGACATTGGGGTCTCTTCTCCACCCTGCCCTGGCAGGTAGCCAGCAGACAAAGCAGGGGAAGAACCAGGGAGACGATCAGACCACTGTGGGGAAGGAGGAATATAAATAGTGCCTGTGTGGAAGGCCAGGTGTGTCCGTCCGACTGTAGCCAAGCATAACAGGAGGGAGCAGGGAACATGTCTTCCTCTCCAGACCCAGCTCCTGAAATTCATTTCCTCCTGTGTGTTTCTGTTATTATGAGTGGGTGGATAGCAAGGAAGGAAGGAAGAAAAGAAAGCAAAACTCTTTTTTTATTCTTGGATCTCACACCTCTGAGTCTTTACTTGTTTACTTTGTACCTGCTCACTTGTGTATTGTTTGTCCTGTGTATGTCATGGCTGAGCCACTCTAATAAGCCCTTGCTTCTGCTAGAGGGGGAATTTTGCTCCACTGTCTCCCAGTCCTCCTCCTCACTCTGTCCATCCCCGCTGCCACTTGCACAAGCTCCTCTGTTGCCCTCAACCTGGTATCACTGGACCTTTCACTAAACTGAACCAGCTCACTCACCTAGTGGAAAGCTTCTTTTGCTGGGTCAGCAAATTGAACTGGTGCAGAGTTAGTTCAGACAGACAAGTCAGAAAGAGAGACTAGACACTTAAAGCAAGAAGGGGGAAAGCACTGGAAGATGAAGAGTTTTTGCATTTTGTTTCAGTGCCCTGCTTTATTGGTTTCTGCTCTTGTACGTCACTTAATCACCAGCTGATATGTTGGCACACTGTTGTTTTCTATGCTCTCAGCAGGCACTTCCATTTCAAATTTCAGCCTGGAATAAAGCTTCAGCTTCCCTCACTACAAGAAGGACATTGAGGTGCTGGATTGAAAGAACAGCAATGAAGCTGGTGAAGGTACAAGTCTTATGAGGAGTGACTGAGGGAACTGGAGTTGTTCAGCCTGGAGAGAAAGAGGCTCAGGGGAGACCTTATCCCTCTCTACAACTATCTGAAAGGAAGTTGTAGTGATGCGGGGATCAGTCTCTTCTCCCAAGTAACAAGTGATAGGACAAGAGGAAACAGCCTTAAATTGTGCCAGGGGACATTTAGGTTGAACAACAGGAAAAATTTCTTCCCTGAAAGGGTTGTCAAGCCCTGGAAGAGGCTGCCCAGAGCAGTGATGGAGTTACCATCCCTGGAGGGATTTAAGAGAAGTGTAGATGTGGTGCCAGAGGACTCGGTTTAGTAGTGGACTTGGCAGTGCTGGGTGAATGGTTTGACTTGATCTTAAAGGCCTCTTCCAACCAAAATGATTCTGCAATTTCTTTGTCTGCTCTCTCTTTCCTCCAGCTTTCTAAAATGGGAAGGTTATTTGACAAATGGGTGATGTTGAAGGAGGCCATGCAGCCCCACAAATGCAGTGTCAAGCAGAACAGAATAAATGCCTGAGGAGGTGCCTCCCAGAGACTTTGAAAGAAACTGGAGCACACATGTTCCTCTTCTCCCTCTTTTTGTAACCTCTCTGTGATACGGTGGACATTTTCCCAGCTGCTCAGCAGGGCTGATAGCGTGTTGTCAGGACGGGGCTGTGTCCTAAATAGAAACTCTGCAGGTTCAGAAAGTTCCCTTCCTCTAATTGGAACTGACTCACGGAGGTGAAGAAAAAGCTGTAAAACTGTTTTAAACTATGAGCAATTATAACAACCCTTACAGCGTCAGTGACACTAAGAGGATTTGTACTGGATTATACCTAACGTTAACATGATCTAATGCTGCATGGATATCGCAGCCCGCAGCTGGCCCAGCTCTCAGAGTCGGGTTCCTTGTTCTTCAAAGTCATCGGGGGTTTGGGGAAGGAGGGGAAGGAAGCCACAGGGGGAGGGTTTGGGGACGATGTCACGTTTTGCTTCAACATCATAAGTAGGCATTGTTAAAGTAACTGTGGAAGGCGAAATGGATTCTAATGAGAGTCAGCCAGCCTCCTGCTATTTGGCACTCACAGCAAAGTGACATGACAGCCTCAGTGCAAGGGCACACTGGGTGACCAAACTGTGACTCCTTCTCCAGGCTGCATCAGATTGTCTGAGGTGGCTTTCAAAAGTGTTTTAAGATAATCCTTCGTTTTGTAATGGTGGTGAAACATTGGCACAGGTTGCCCAGAGAGGTGGTAGAGGCTGCATCACTGGAAATATTTCAGGTCAGATTGGACAGGGCTCTGAGCAACCTAATTTAGTCGAGGATGTCTCTGCTCACTGCAGGGGAGTTGCACTAGACGACCTTTAAAGGTCCCTTCCAACCCAAAGCAATCTATGCTTTTATGGTAATGGCATGGAGAGATTTCCTCTGGTGCAGGCAGAGGAAAATGGGAATTAACTGGGGTTAATGTCCTCATCTGTAGAGATTTCAGCGACGCAAAGGTCTGGAGGATCAGGCTACTAGTGCTGTGCATGATTGTGATCGTAAGAAGCATGGTCTATAGCAAAGGAGGGGAGGAAGGGACAGCACTGGAGCCGAGTCTACAGACTGGGGGCTTGTAGAATACTTGCTCTGCTACTAACTTACTGCAGGGAGTTGTTTAACCTCTGTAGATCAGGTCCTTAACAAGCAGAATTAAAGCAATAATATTTTGCTTGGTGGGAACTGATGAAGAGAAACTTGCTTTGGTGTAAGCCACTTAAACCCTAAAGCAATTGGAGAGGGCAAAGAGGGAAGGCAGTTAGAAAGGAAAGGAAGGCACTGAGTGAAAAGAGACATATACTGGCCTTGAAGGTTTTCCTTCTTGTCTTGGATTTTGCCAGTGAAATCAGTAGATCCAATAAAAGTTCTCTGGGGACTTAAACTTCAGGAATGGCCGAAGGTCACAGAGTACAGATTGTGCTTGGGAACTACCGAAGATTTGCCTTGGAGAAGCAAGGGAGCACCTGATCATATGGATGCAGTTTTTTTCTCACCCTACATTTATTGCATGATGGAGGGAATTAATCGGGGTGAAAATGGCTTTATATGCAAAATGGGAAGCCCCTCACTGCTAGTGAGCTCTGCAGTGCCGACCTCTGCAGAAGAAGTGAGGAATGAGGCTATGAGGTCTGAATTACATTTCTGTGCATACTGCCTTTGAATTTGGCCCTGACAGTAGGCTAGGTTGGCCACACTTCTTGCTAGAAGCATAATTTGACTGATGACTGGAAGAATTTAATATCAGACCCTTAGGAGATTTTATACCACTAATATATTATATTTATTTTGCAGAGACATGTCAAATAGAAATATACCTATGCAACGTTGAACTGCAATCCATCCCACTGAAATCATATGACAAAAATCAGACAACTGATGTAAAGGACTGTGGTTCACACTATCTGTGGGTTCCTGGTTCTCCTACAGCCCATTTCACTACAAGTCCCATGCACTGTATCAGTCCCAGTTAAGGACTCGTACAAATAAGTTTAGTTTGTTGTGCCAAAGTGTCAAAAAGCTATGAGCTAAAATAAGCACTCACAGGAAGATGAACTTAGTTCAAAAAATAATGTATTACAGAGAAGCAGAAGCAGCATAAATCATTAGGAAGGTTGGAGATTTGGACCTGAGATTTGAACCTGTGGAGAACTAGATATTTCTTTTAAATGGGAACTGAGATCTCCCATGATCTGGTGTTTCTAGGACAACATCAGCAAATACTAGGGGGGAATGGTGCAACATCATGAGAACCAGTGATATTTTATGCTTATATTACATAGGAAACTGGAGGCAATTCTACACTTCTCACAACTTAAAAAAAAACAACCAAAACCCAAACCAAAACAAACCTCAGTCTGAAATATTTTGGCCAAAAGAAGCAAGCAATTTACATGGATTCCCAAAAGTCTTGTGGGAATTGCAGGTTGGGTGCTTCATGCTTTTATTCTGCTCCATCCTTACCCTCCCAGCTACAAATTTTCTGCAAGGCAGAAAGCAGGAAAAGGACCATTATGGTGAGGATACAAAGAAAGAAAGGGAGTTGTGGGGCTGAGGGAAACTGTGGTGGGAGATAAGATCTGTTGGAAGGTGTGGCACCAGCTCCTCGGCATCATAGGGATTAATTTGACCCACTGTGAATTTTCTCAGAACCAGTGCTAATATCCTGGGCTTGCAGTACTTAGGCTGCAATTATCACCTATAAAACAGGTGTTAATGTAGATTTTCACATTCAGAGGGCCAGCTGCTAAGCTGGTAGAAATGGGTATACCTCTGTGGAGTCCACTAGAGCTAGACTGGTTCATGCCAGGAGAAAATGCTCCCCAGAATTTTTAAGACAGCAATTAATCTTAAAATTAAAGATAAGAAAGAGCACACACTGATCCCTTCAATTCATCAGGGAATTTAAATGTGGAGATGTCTGAAGTTCCACCTGATATGGTTAAGCTGTGGAAGGCCAGTAGTATGCAGCATCACATACTGGTCATTCTATAATAATGGCAAGGGATGTGTTTCTGGAAAAGAGCTAATAGAAAATCACAGTGACCTGGCAGAACAGAGCAGCTAGTTTCCAGCCTGTACCCTTCAGTCTTGGCAGGATACTTTTTTCCTTCGTTCTCTAGAATACTCAGATGGGTGTGACACAGCTTTTTAAAATGGAGTCCTAAAGAGAAGACCTACTGATGTCTAAGGGGGAAAAAAAATCCCAGTTTGTGGTTTTAAAGTGCCAGGGACATCTTTCTATAGGTCTGCAGAGCTACCAGGTCCAAGTGCTACCTTCTGGTAACTACAGCAGAGCACATATTTCCCCAGTAACACATTGGCTGCTTGCTGAACCTCATAGCAAATAATCAATAAAGTCCAGGCAATTTCCTTAACATGCCATCTGTAAGAGATTATGGAAGGAAGGTGGGAGAAGGGTTTTCCTTAGTGGCTAAGGCTTTACTAAAGTTCAAATGAGGCAATATATAGTAAAATAAATTCAATTTATATTTTATCTTCTTTCAATTTTAGAGGGGACTAAATGAAATGGAACTATGTTGATTCTACCCCGTTCAATCTATCTTCGCTTTCTAATAACCAAGGTCACTTTTACCTTCATGGAAAGAGAAGCCAAATATAAAATACTCACCCAGACTGAACAAACATATTCACGCTTTTCAAAAGCCAGGTAGATGACTGATATATTCTGTAATTCATTTCATGGCACACTGCTGAATGTTTTTTTATAGATAGTGTTTAACCTTGCCAATTTTGCTCTGAGATAATCACTCCTTTGAGGATAAAATCTCACATTCAACATTAGAAGAAAAAAGAGCCCCCACATGCCAAAATCTGCAGTGTACAACAAATAACGGGAAAGTTCCTTAGCCAGGAAGATAACGATTAGAGCAGTTGCCACTGCTGACTCTGTGATTAACCAGCAGTTGTTATAATATTAATCAGAAATACAGTGATAACTGCTTAGACTACTTTTTGATAGAGCCAGCAAGCAATGACAAAATGCTTAGACATCTTACAGTAATGTATTTCTGCTCTGACTAATGGAAGTGGCAAACAGATTCAGAAAAATCTCCTATATTTAGCACTGGAGCTATTCTTGGAGTTTGGGAGATTTGCTTGTGGTTCTCTGGAGTTTATGGTCAGGAATATTAATAGTGCTGGCATCTCACGGAAAGGATGCAAGCCCTGGAAGACATGTCGGAAACACCCAAGGGAAGGACATCAATGGCAAAAAGTCTGCAGGGTCAACACAGTGCCCATTTGCTCTGTGAGCTCTGATGCTCCCCTGGAGACTGCTTTGGAGACAGAAACAGTGCAGAAGGTCAATGCAAAGTGAAATTTTACCTGCAGCAAGGCAAAAAAAAATATGTATAAGCCCAGATTCATCCTATCATGCTGTAGGCACATAGTTGAGGTGGCTAAGTTTGGAGTGCTGTCAGTCCTTGGTTCCCATTATAGTCATTATAGGCACCTCCTGAGGGCAATTCAGCCCACCTATGATGTGACTCACCCTCGGGAGAGCCTGTACTTCACCCCAGCTGTTGGACACCAAGCCCCTGGCATGCCGTGAGATGAATCCTGGCCTTGACATGTGAGGATGGGAGAAACTGGCTCTGACTCAGAGCCTCCCGCCAAGAAAGAACCAAACGTAAATCAAGTGCTCAGCTCAATTACTGAGATGAAAGATTTAATTAACTTTTGAAGATATTTCACTCTTGCCTCCACCCTTGCCTTTCAGGCACGTGCTTGGGACCATTACTGGAAGCACTGTTCATTAGGTAAGACACTGTCCTTTCAGCATTTCCAGTTCAACCAGAAGCAACCATTACTGGGGTACCTGGAAGAGCTGGATTCTTCCATAGGTTTTCTCCTCAGATTTTGCAGGCTACAAGAGATTCTGGAAAACATCCAGCCAGGACCAGACTTGGCGTTCTTGATCTAAACAGTCAAAGAGGCATTTCAACCCACTTGTTCAGCTAAAACTTTTCACTACCAGGATTGCTAGCTTGACTTGATGCAGTGGGGGAGGGTAAAAGCATCATATACCTTAAAGTATGGGTTTTTGTAGATGTGGTGTTGAGGGACATGGTTTAGTCGTGAATTGGCAGTGTTAGGATTATGGTTGGACTCAGTGATCTTAAAGGTCTCTTCCAAACAAAATGATTCTTTGATTTAAATAAGCCCTATTTTAGGGACATAATATGCAGCATAAGGCTTTGGAGAGGCTTTATGCATGGGGACAAATTGTTCTTAGACAATAGAAGCAATATTTTGACATTAAGAGGGAAACTCCACTTTATGGTTTTTATTCATTTATTCTTCCCCCTTGTTGAAATTCCATCTCAAATCCATTCAGAAGTAGCAACTAACTTTCAAAAATACATTGCAAATAAAAGCCCCCAAAAGACAAACCTGAAGACATTGCTTTAAAGCATCCATAAAATCTCTGGCAAAATTTCTCTGTCTATAGAAGATTAAGTTGCTTTTTAGGAAATCTATCTCTGCTTTTTTATTGTAGTCTGTTTGACATAGGTTTCATTGCACAAGATTTCAAGAGCACTTACCTCTTCAAAGTATGCTTCATTTTGTCCCTACATAAATCAGAAGCATAGGCTGTTTTTCTTAAATTTACTAACCCAGACAGCAAAGACCTGACCTCCTCTGGAATCACTCACATAAACAATTAGACCTCGATCTGATGAAGGCACTCAACAACAGGCTTATTTTTAACCCCATGAGTGCAGCCATTGAATTCAAAGATATTGCCTGGATGTTTAAATAGAGTGCATATGTAAGCACGTTACTGATCGGAGCATCCTAATCCTTAAACTGTGCCACTGATTTTGGTGGGGCCACTGGCACAGGGTGATGTCAGGGCCCAAGGGCAGCAGGACTGAAACCACAGCTTGTTGAAATCATGGGAAGCTATTTTTTCCCTCTCGGCCACTAGGACCTTCTCCAGAGCCACAGAGGTTGTAGTTTCGTTTGGTTTTGGTGGGTTTGGATTTTTACTGGAGTTTCTTTCCTTCTAATTAGGGTAATCCATATCTTCCCTGTTCCAGGGGAATATTACCTCAGCCATATGAAATGGAGAATACTCATCCTATTCCCCATAAAAAGCCTGGAAAACATGAGCAGGGAACGATCAGCAAATAAACTGCCAAGCCCTGCAATTCTTCACTCCAGTGCCTAATCTCGAAAGGAGGCTAATTGAGACCAACAGCACACTCCTCACAGAGCAAAGATTACTTATCAGCCTAATTTGATACTTCTACAGACAGCTGACATATGGTTTCCTTCTCTTCCTCCTGCCCCTTCCCGCACTCAAGTTTAAATAGGGCTGAAGTGGTGGATGCGACTTCTGCTCTTCCTTGCTGCTGGGCTGAGTTTCATCTCATGTGGGAAAGAATTGGCACAATTGGACTCAACAACCTGATCTTACCAAGAGGAGCTTGCCTCTCCTCAGAGCAAACCCATATGCCTTTTTTCTTCCTAACAGATGTACTACCAGATAAACAGATTGGTGAATTGGAGCTTGTTCCTTAAAGAGGAACTGAAATGCCTCTCTAACACGTGTAAAAAACAAAGTCTGCTTCTTTGAACCACACACTTTGTAAGGCACAGATTCAATGCAGCTACACCATGATCACCCTTGGAAACCCAACAAGCTGGATGAGAAAGAGATTTACAGGCACAATTTTTCAGAGCTATGGTAGCTCCAAATTATTGAGTTTCCCCATTCAGGGCAATGTGAGAGGCCACCCTAAGTCTGATGTAACTTAAACCACTCCATAGATCATGTTGGACATCCTCTAATATGTATCACTACAGCCTTGCTGAACCTGATAGATGTTATCCAGGGAGGAGGACGAGATGTACTCTATTGCATATGCTGCATCAATGCATCATGTCCTCAGCTGATGCACATCAGCAGAGCTCTGGTGCAGTTAACGGCACAAAAGTGCCAGTTTTCCCCATTCAAGATCTCAATAACCATGTTTATTGTGGCAGCTCAGAAGGTTTAGTCTTGTGTTTTAAACAAAACCTATGGGGTTTAATTGTCTGCTCTGTTGCGTGACTGCAAGCAAGTCCCCCGTGACTCTGACTCCCCTTCTTGAATGGAGACCTATCAAGTAGGTCTCATCATACATGTCAGAAGGAGACAAGGTTTTCCATGTGTTTCCTACCGCACTTCCAAACTAACGCAAGAGAAACAGACAAAACACAAGTACCAAACCCAGACCTGTCATGGACCCTAAATGGGGGTGCATGCTGTTCCACCTTCCACAGCACCTCCTTCTGCTCTTTCTGTTCCTGAGATCCTAGGTTTTAACTGTGTTTTGTAAGAATTTTGGAGTCCTTCCTATAAAACCATTTTTCAGTCTTTGGCTAACACAAGATGCATCTGCCATGACCAGCTTCAGGTACTTCTGGGCAAGTCACAGTTTCTCATAGCTGCATAAATAATTTTTTGTAGTACACCCATGACTGATCATCATTTCCATTTGTATATTTATGACTGCAACAGTTACACAGCTTGCACAAGGAGATACATTTTTTAATGATGTTTGCACTCATTTTAGCAATCACATTTATATATAGCTACATATTTGAAAGTCCTACACAAACAGGTTACAGCTCACGTAAGAAGAAAAATGTAATGAAAATATAAACTAGAATCAAATTCACCCTCTGAAGACTTAGCCCTTAACAAATACCTTAACAAGAGCCATGTTTGGAATACCTGAGAGGTATGTATACATTTTAGAGGCATTATACATTTCATGGAATCATAGACTGGTTTGGGTTACAAGGGACCTTTACAGGTCATCTAGTCTACCCCCACTGCAGTGAGCAGGCACATCTTCAACTAGATTAGGTATAGTACATGCAGACATACTATCAAAATGATCACAACTTGATAGCATGGCCTGTGCATGGGTTTGAAGTGCATATACCAAGTTTGACAGCCTGCACACAGCTTTCTGCACCACAAGGCTCCCAGAGATGGAGGTGTTCAGTGAGTTGGGCATTTGAGTCCTGTGTGGAGGGGGCTGCATGCTGGCAAACAGGGGCTCACTCCAGAAAAGCTGCAAGCAGGACTTCCAATGTAAACCAAAGGGGAGGGAGATGGCTGGTGATGATGCTACTGTTGCACAATGTTCTCTGATTTGTTTCTAAACCACAAGGCAGAAGGTGGTAGCTAAAGCCAGGACTCTCAGAATCACAGAATGGTAGGGATTGGAAGGGGCCTCTGGAGATCATCTAGTACAACTACCCTGCTAAAGCAGGTTCATCTACAGCAGATTGCACAGGATCATGTCCAGCTGGGGTTTGAATTTCTCCAGAGAAGGAGACTCCACAGCCTCTCTGGGCACCCTGTTCCAGTGCTGTCACTCTCACAGGAAAGGAGTTTTTCCTCATGTTCAGATGGAACCTCCTGTGCTCCAGTTTGTGCCTGTTGCCCCTTGTTCTGTCACTGGGCACCACTGAAAAGAGTTTGGCACCATCCTCTTGACACTCTCCCTTTAGATATTGATAAGCCGTGATAAGATGCCCTCTCAGTCTGTTTTTCTTCAGGCTAAACAGCCCCAGGTCTCTCAGCTCTTCCTCCTAAGACAGATGCTTGACTCAATCATGCTCTCAGTCTAGTTGTGTGAGCCATTGGGTAGCCAGGACCACGTTCAGAAATCATTTAATTAATACCCCCAAAGGTTGCCGTTCATCACCACTCAGTCACCTCAATGAAAGCACAAGATCCACTGAAGCCAACAAGAGTCCACTATGGCCATGCTGAGGAAAGATGACCCTTTCTCTGTGATGGCTTGTCCTGTCTTGCATCTATGCCTGACAGCACATGTAATCTGCATGCAGCTCAATGCCTTGCCTTTGCCCAGCTCCTGCTGCTGGCTCCTGCTCTGACCACATGGCATGGCACAGTACAGCATGGCATGGCACAGCATGGTACCAAGCAATGCATGTTGCTTCTTGCAGAGTTTCCTGCCCCACTCCCTTCCCTCTTCCCCTGCCAGCAGCTGCAGCCAGCACCTCCCTTCCGGAGTCTAAAGGAAAACTATTTTTGCAGCTTTACTTAGCTCAACCTGCTACAAATATTCCCAGGGACGCGAAGCTTTTCCTTGGCTGCTCTCCTATAATCTGAAGGAGTGTTGCATCCCTTACCCCTCAATGCCAGGGGCCTCACACAGGCTGTGGTGGAGACTGTTCCCCTCACTAGCATGGCTGCAGGTGCTGATCCTCCACCACAAATGCAGTCTGTGGCATCTCCTCACAACTATGTTTTCTCTGTTAGATGAGAGTCCAGGAGCAGCTGGATCCCAAAAGCCAGATCTACAGCACTTGCTGTGGAGGTTTTTTCTTCAGGGCTCAGCAGTTCCTCCTGTAGCCTGGGTGATATCCAGCTGCTGGTGCTGGTGCTGATGTTGACGCTGAAGCCAAGCTCTGCTGAAAAGCCAAGCCTAGGTGAGAGCCATCAAATGGCATGAAAATGTATGTCAAGGCTCACAAGTGGGATTGTATGTTCTAGACTCAATTCCTTCACCTTATTCAAGCAAGAAGACCTATTAAATTGAAAAGAACTGGCTGTGTGTGCACATGCATTTTACTTTTTTGATCAACTACCTCTTTGCTGATTCTTCTAGTAGTGTTTGAAATCCCTCTAACTGTTAGATGTCCATGATAAAAGACAGTGCCCTTATTTGGCCCGTGGCCATTTTCCATGTTTATTTGCTTATTTATTTCAGTTAAGTGCAACACACCAGTTGATGCGTAACACCCGTGTGCCGCAATACAGCTCCGGGTTGCCTTGGTAACGGGTGGAAAGGGTTTTGAAGAGCCAGAGAGGCCCATGCTAATGAAAACAAGCATTCAGGGGGCCTCTTCTCCAGGTGGGCGAGAAGAGGCTCCCTGCTGGGCTTCCTCTCCCAGCCAGCTTTCAAATAGTCGGGTGCTTTAAACAAAAACTACAAAAACCAACAACAACAAAAAAGCCCACCGCTACCCAGCCCCCTCTGCTTTTTTTTTCCATGCTAAAATGCAACTACTGATTAAAAGTTCTGAGCCAGTTCTTTGAAGCCTTTCATTAATAGATTTCCTTTATGAATCCAAATTAGACGGTCAACGCATTTTCCTTCAAAAAAATATAAAAAGACAAGAAAAGAAGGAGAACTATTATGGAAATGTTTGTTGTTTTTGTTGCTGCTGCTGGATTTTACATGTTTAATCTCCCGCACGTGTATCCATGCCAGATGGGAGATAATCTTTGCACATCATCTTCACTAGGTTGATGTTGGTCCCCGGGGCTGCTGCAAGCTGTGGCCCTAGTTTGGACATGCTGGAAATCATGGGCTTTGTCATGGGCTTTGTGGGACAGGGCTGATCCTGCCTGGGCTCAGCACCCACAGTTCCCACTGAAAGTGAGGTGAGGACAGGGTGAGTTACCAGAGGTCTTGTAGGTTCTATGCAAGAAGGTCTCTTCCACCTCCTCAGAAACTGAAAACCTCCAACTGTGCTGAAGAAAAGAAATTGGGATAACTCTTTAGAAAAAATCTGGAAGCAACCCAGGTCACGTGAGGCTGGGGACAATATCCCAAAAGTCAATGGCAGTGTTTCCAGCATTAAGTAAAATATATGTATATTTTTCGGTAGGACTCTTCACCACTTGTAGGTGACTCAGTGCCAGGAACTGACTCATGTTGAAACACCATTACAGCAAGACAAAGAAACTGTGTAATACACCACCAGGCTTTCAGTCTCATAATGCTCTCATGGAAGGAGTGTTTTACTCTGCCCCAAACTGCAGTGAAGCTTATCAGAGAGAGCAGTGACGTACTGGTCAGTTCGTTAATCTAAGCAAAGGGGAGCAAAGCTGGAAATGTTTGTAAGTGATTTCCCTCTGCTGAGGAAGGAGATAAGAATAACTATGACAACACTCCTAAAACATTTGCTGAATGTTTCACTCTAAAATTAAGCATTCAAAAAAAAAAAGGCAGTGCCTGAATAGGTTGGGGGTGGTGATCTAGCAAAAACCTTGCTTCTTGTTGATGCCTCCTCAGGAAAAGCAACATTGCAACTTAAACGTCCACAGGTAGGTTTAGGGTGCCTAAGTCTTTGGATTGCCAAGGTGCAGCAGGGCTTCTTTCTGGAGGGAGGATGTTCAAAACCCTGGAAGACTGCTCTGTTGTAGGAACACAAGAACCTGAGGATCCTCAAATCATAAATTTACATCTGAGATTAATGGCAACTGTGATTTCAGTGGCAGTAAATTCAAGCCCATGAAAAACTGCCTCTGAATTGGGATGTTTCTGGAAATTTTTGTAATCCTCATCTGAGTTGGCTCTCAAACAGGCCAAGAAACAAATCCATCAAAGCCTGTGGGGTGCCTGAAAGAAAGCAGGGAAGGTTGACTGAAGTGATAGCAAAGACATCTGTGGTGTGTTATGTTTCATTTTGCAGGTGCTGCTGTTACATATCTGAGAGTCCTTGTGTCCACAGTACAATCCCAGGAGCAGCGGTCCTGTGTTCTGCACCAGCATGTTCTGCTCCAGCCAAGCACAGAGCCCTCTGTCAGGCTGGGACATGAGGCCACAAGCTGCTGCTGCTGCTCTTGTTGTTGGAAGGGTGTGGAGGGGGGCTGACCCATCTCCTGCCCTGCCAAATCTGTGCGAGGCCCTGAATTGTTCCCGGCTTGGTTTATGCTCCAGGGCTGCCCCACATGAATAATCCCACGCTGCACAGGCTTGTGCAGGGGCCGAGGTGAACAGCCAAGAGCTATGTTTATTTTTTTCTGGGCATGGCAAAGACATCTAATTGCACCCACACTGTACTTCAGCATAGAGTTATTTAACGCTTATGTTACAGAATCTAAAGCATGATTTGCTCCTTGTGGCTCCTAAAATCTGCAATATAGCCCTGCCAATGAAAACAGAGAGACTTGGCTATGGAAGGAAACAGCTCACTCAGCAAAAATGGTGGCCTGTTGTTGTATTTGCAATGAAGGAGCAGAAAAATATCCTCTACCCGCAGAAATGCTGCTCCATTTTGCTCCTGAAAGTGGTAATTTAGAATTAAAGGCAGCTGAATTAAATGGGCACCACGGGAATAATTTGTTTCATGTGGGAGGTGCTGTACATACATAACTTGGCCATAAGATTTCTATATAGACCATGATAACATGCCCAGGTCACCTTGCTCTAACCAGTTATAGTGACAATCTGACAGTCTAGGAGCATACTCATTTTATCTGCATTGCTCTCTGCAAGTATTCATAAACCACTCTCTATGACAAAGCAGCTGTTCTAATGTCCTTAGTCATTGCTGTAGACTACGTCCTTAGCTTGCATTGGCATGTAAAACAGAGCAAAAGGACATAAATAGCAGGATATGTCTCTTCTGTAGTCACCATGGAAATTATTTGAAACTATTGCCTTCATTGTTTGGTTTTGATTTTTTTTGTGGAAAGCACCACAGAGTTAATGACGTGCAGCTTTGCTGGTGAGAGAATCCTCCGTGATATCCTTCAGGATATATAAATAGCAAGGTATTTGATTTGTGTCACCTGTAATGTAGTTCATCTACACAGCTCAACACTGATCTTACTGTATGTACAATAAGACTGGACAGGACCCCATTTGATATTAATGTCAGGAAGTTTGCTGGAAACATGCAGGGTCAGATACATCCCTGTGCAGACACATAAATTGGCAGTCACAGTCCTTGATCCAGAAATACCTTCTAGTTTAGGAAGGGTACAATACGTAGCTGTGTAAGAGCCTAGCATAGAACTAGAATTGCTGTTTTCCTCTTCCTGTTAGGGACTCACCCCCCACATTAAGGGGGTCTTTGAGGCAGCCTTTGGCTGAATGGGAAATCCATGGGGTCATGCACTCCCCTTTATTATGATTCCTACATACCTACATATCATCAGGGGAGAGATACCACCACTGAGGATACATGGGACATCTCTTTTCAGCATAGGCAATGGTGTGGTATAAACACTACTTATTTAACCCCTTCAGCACTGATTTGCATTAGGTGAATTCATATGAACTACGGCTTTTTTGCTTTGTATCATCTGTCACCAAGGCACCCACCTCATTCAGCAGGGGGCCTACATTGCCTCTAGTATTCGTTTTTGGGGCAATGTATTTGAAGAAGCCCTTCCTATTGTCCTTGACCTCCCTTGCAAGTTTTATTTCCAGAGAGGCCGTAGCTTTCCTAGTTAGCTCCCTACAACCTCTGAGAACAGTCTTGTACTCTTCCCATGTGGCCAGCCCCTCCTTCCATGGTCTGTAGACTCTCTTCTTCCACTTGAGTTTGCTCAGCAGTTCCCTACTTAACCATGTGAGTCTCCTGGCTCCCTTCCTCGATTTTCTACGTGTTGGGATGCTCTGCTCTTGAGCTTGGAAGAAGTGGTCCTTCAATGCTAACCAACTCTCTTGGGCCCCTTTATCTTCTAGTACCCTGTCCCATGAGATTTCCCCTAGCAATTTCTTGAAAAGATCAAAATTGGCCCTACTGAAGTCCAAGGTTATGATCCTACTAGGTATTCTGTTCCTACCACACAAGATCCTGAGCTCTACCATCTCTTGATCGCTACAGCCAAGGTTGCCCTCAACCTCTACCTCTTCAACCGAACCTTCCTTGTTAGTGAGTATCAGGTCCAGCAGTGCTCCTCTCCAGTTGGCTCATGTACCATTTGTGTCAAGAAGTTATCCTCAATGCACTGGAGGAGCCTCCTGGACTGTGAATGGCTGGCTGAATAGGCTTTCCAGCAAATATCTGGGTAGTTAAAATCCCCCATAAGAACCAGTGCCTGTGATTGCAAGGCTACTGCCAGCTGCCTATAGAAAGTCCCATCAACTTCCTCATCCTGATCAGGTGGCCTGTAATAAACACCCACAACAGTATCACCCATGCTAGCCTGCCCCTTGATCTGCACCCATAAACTCTCAAATCACCCCTCATTCACCTCTGGAAAGAACTCAATACATTCTAGTTGCTCTTTCACGTAAAAACCACCTCCCCCACCATGCCTTGTCTTTCCTAAAAAGGACATAGCCATCCATGACCACATTCCAGTCATGAGAGCTGTCCCACCATGTCTCTGTGGTTGCCACCAGATCATAACCCCTTGACCTCACATCGATTTCTAACTCCTCCTGTTTATTCGCCATGCTGCATGTATTGGTATACAGGCATTTCAGGGAACAAGCTGGGCATGTCAATTCAACCCTAGGGTGGTGGGAGGCCTTCTGGTCTTTATTAGTACTAGTACTAGAACACTGCCTCACTGGTGCAGAGCTGGCAATAACCCCACCCCCCTTCGAATCTAGTTTAAAGCTGTAAAGTTCCTTTGTCACGTCATGTGTTTTTCTGCAAATCGATTGAGTGCAATGGCTTGTACAATGGTCTGCAGGGCTCACTGTCCATGGAAAGTATATTCAGTTAAACTAATACTGTGCAGCCTTGGTACAAGCTGACACTCACTTTTAATTATGGTTGGCCAATTCCTACCCCGCATGCTGAAGCAAGTCTAACCTGCTCTACACCACACAAGTCAGCAAGAGGGTAGGAGAACTCCTCGAGATGCTATTAGATGAATCGACTGAGGGACTGCCCTTCTGAGAATAACCCCAGGTGCCTGAGGTGGGATGGAGAATCCTTCTCCTTCCTCCCTATCCTCTCATCCCTGAGGAAGGCGGAGTGAAGAAGAGCAAACCAGGCAAAACCAAACATACAAATGTCACCCTCTTCCACAGTATCCCGTGATCCTCACCTCCTTCAGAGCTGCCTTCCCATGTGAGGTCTGGGGTCACAAGAGAATATGGGATATAAAATTTCTGTGGTAGGACAGGTATGAAAAACACATAGGGATAAACTTTGTGAAATTAATTTTGATTGTTCCTCCCTTAAGCACTGAGTGAACACAGAGTGAGGTGATGGATGAGAAGAGCAGGGTGACCCATGGTGTCCTGCACCAGCTTCTGAGTCTGGTCATGCAGCCTGTGTTTAAATTTTCTCCTCCCAACCCCACAGTGAGCTAAACTTAGCTCTTAGCTACAGCAGATCCCAGTTAGGCCACAGCAGCACCTAATTCAAAAGAAAGACTGTTTCCTGTACAGCCTGGTGCTCAAACTATCATCAGAGGAAGATGAAATAACTTACTCAATAATTCCTAGTCACCATATTATAAGGAAATTACTATGGCACCAGAAAGATTCAGAAAAGAATTAGGAAGGATAGTTTGAACACTAAGACATGAAGTTCATGAGGGTAAAAAGAAGTGGTTAAATATGGATCAGAATTAAAAAAGAGAGAGAGAGAGAAATGGGTTTTCTTAAAAGAATATTAATTGAAGTATGTAAAAATCCTAATGGCTGACTTAAGCTGTGGCTCATACTTTGATTCCATTGCAGACAAGCACAAATGGAAATAATGTAAAAAGAAATGGAAGGTAATGCCAAGCAGAGCTTCCTCATACAAGCAGTGAAAGGAGAGTGAGGTGACCAGGAAGACAAAGTAATGAGACAAAAACATAAGTGTAATTAAAAAATCACTTAGATACAACAGAAGGAGAAAGGATGAATGAACTTTGGTGCCAAATGCCTTGCTCAGCCCCTCACCCAACCCACCGGAACACATGATTGGACTCCTACAGTCACACTGGTTTGAACCACTCTAAGTCCCACCACAAAATCCAGGAAAGTGGAAATGACTGTTCAAGGCTGTGGCTTCTAATTGCCCTCAGAATGTTAACGTTGATGCAACGGGTCTGAAATCAGGATGAGAAAGAGATGCAGACCCATGCAGGTATTGGTAGAGGACATCCCAAGCCATCTTGCTGACAAGATGATGTCAGCCCCATCCTTGACCCTGCCACTGGTGAGGTGGAGTGGACAAGGGAGAAGGGATAAAGCCACATCACTGCTCCCTGCTGAATCACTGGCAATGGGGAAGCCATCAGCTTCAAATGCAGAATAATTGCATGTTCAGACTCCTCCTGATTCACACCAACATTGAATTAAACTGTTCCCTGAAGCAAAGGGGACCTGTCTGCAGTGGGACACTGCATCCCCTGCCAAGGGCACTTGCAGGGAAGTAAGACGATGCCCCTCCTGTCCCTACACATGGTGCACCCCTGGCTTTTGGAAAGCACAGCCAAGCTCCCAGATCTGCACTATTACCCTGAAAATTGGTTCCAGCCCAATTTTGCCACCTTTGCTCCCACTGAAACTATTACAACATGTTGGTACTTCTCTGTGAGCTCTTCAAACCATGAGGATTAAATCACATCAAGCATAGAAACCAAGGGCACATTTATCACTGACGGAAGACAGCCAGGACTTTTCTACATCAGAGATTTTCTTACAGTAGGACTTTTGTTACTGGAGCAGATCTATAATAATATCACTACTGTTTCAGTATTTTTATAACAGTGCTGCTGGGAAGAGCAGCTCTTAATACAAATGCTGTCATTTAAAATTGCTGCTATGGTAGAAATCTTAAATTAAGCACTGTCCTTTATACAAAATACAGCACCACCTGCTTGAACACAGAGCTGATAAAACACTATATTTTTTTCCATGTGTCACATTAAATTATCCAGCAATAGAAAAGAAATGGAAGTACACAAAACTCAGGGCTTTTTTCTAAAATTGTTTCACCCATATCTTCTCCTTCCAAACACAATGTGCTGGGTGGGGGGCAGAGATAGACTGAACATTCTTCAGACAAAATTACTTCAAAATGACTAATTTTTATGACAAAACTCCATGCAGAACCACAGTTCTAGTGTTCTTTCAATTCAGATCCATAATGTGTTCCCAGATGCACAAAATGTTTGTGTATCACAGGACTGGGGAAATGGACTTCTAGTACAACTGGACAATGAAATTCTCCTCCTAAAGCCATAAGTTTTTTTGCAGTGCAGCTTATAGCAGTTTCTCTAGTGAATAAATTACTGGCTGATAAAGTAAATCAATCTCTTGGGGTTTTTTAATTGGTTTTGCTTGTCTTTTTCTCTGTGGTGGAGAAGTGCTGTTGTTTCAGCATTAGACAGGGAATTGAGGAGTATATCCTCAGCTTGCTAGGCTGGCCAGGAGCTCCTACTCCCAGGTCGAAAGCCCCATGGAAAGGCAGCACATCTGCCTAGCCAAAACATCTGCCTTTCTTTTCCACTGAAAACAAGGTACACAGCGGCTAAGGTAAACCTCAAAACTCAGACTGAGATGCAGTGAGGATAAAACTTGGCTCTGCACTCAGATGCCAGAGCAGAGCCCCAGATGTGCTGACTGAGGCTGAAGCACAAGATGAAGGCAGTACCTAATCCCTTCACGTCTGCCATGTGTAACTTCATGGCCAGGCACTCCACATGCTGCTGCCAGAGACTGTCCTCTGCAGTCTAGGCTGTGAGAGTTCAGGCTGGGAAAAACACCAACCACAACACCTAGTCTTGTGCCTGAATGTTTTCCAACCATTTTTGAGGTCCTCTTGACACCTGCAGATTATTCCCACAAAGGAAACACGCTTGTGACACATTCCCAAACATTACACCATTACCTAGTGTTTATTCTTCTGCATGTCAGACGATTGGCATGGCATGCTGATGACAGTCATTTCTTCCATGGAGCAGTGTGCTTTCAGATTCCTGAGATGGGGCATATAAAGCTTGACTTAGATCCAGAGAATTTTGAAGGAGGTGCTGACAATACACTCATTAATTTACAATTACATTCCTTCAGAGAGCCTCCTGGCACTTTCCAAATACTGTTTAGAGCACATACCTCTGCTATGAGACAAGTATTATGACTATCAAGGACAGAGAGGTTCAAGTAACTTGCCTGAAGCCCTGCAGGAAGGCACTGTCAGAGGTTACCATAGAAATAAGTCTTGTGTTATAAGCATCTGTTCACAATGGCTTGAATTTTCAGAAGAAGGCTCAGGATTCATTTCTATTTGACAGAAGTGTATTATTTTTACTACAGTGGGTATCTGCTGCTTGGGAGACAGCAAGGATTTGGTAGTAACTAATGATTCCTCTGTTACTGTGAAATGTATGAGAGGTCGACATTAAGAGGTGACAAAACAGAGCTGCCATTACAAATCAAGCTCTCATCTAACAAAGTATTTAAAAATCAAAAGTTTTGCCTCACTCGAGTCACTGAAGTTTCCAGAAGACATAAAGGACATGCATACATCCCTGCAGGGTCCAGTCATAGGCTCTCATTGAGGATGTGTCTTGTAACCCCACACTGGAAAGGCAAGAACCACAGCAACCTCCAAAAACTGCTAAGAATCCAGCTGGTTCTCCCAAAGGTGGCACTAGGAATATATCTGTTATGGTAACAGTGTCTAGAGATCTGTTATCCACCAGAGATCTGGTCCTCAGTGCATTAGGCATTGCCCTTTGCCAGCTGGAGTCTTGCGCCATCCCACCCTCTTTGGTTTTCTGTCTCAAATCTGCTGTTTCATCTGGCAGGTGAACTCTTCCTCTATGGCTTTGGAAGGAAAAAAAAAAAAAAAAGAGGCAATTTCCATTTATTTGTTGCTGCATTGTCCTCCAGTATGGAAAGAGACTGACAAAAATCAACAACTTTACATATTCAACACTATCTAGCAATGTGTTGGTTTGTAGAAAGGTTTTAACAAATCCCAGCCACTCTTCCTGAAGGTTATGGTGCTCTCTGACAGATAAACATGAAGAGGCTTTCAAAGCTAAATCACATTGCTTGAGGATTGTCCCCATCCTGGCACATGATATTGAGCAGGTATTGGTAAAATAGTGATAATTGTCTTTAAGGCAAGCTCTACCCACTGGCACCTGGAAATGCAACCCTGGTATTTTTACTTATACTGCACAACAAGGTTAAAGAGTAGTTTATTTTTTTGACACTGATACCTTGAGGTGGGTTTGCACCAATAACATTTTCTACATGTTCAGATGAAATAAGTTCTGTTAAAACTGCTTGGCTGGTATCATAAGGATTGTGTTAGCAAGGATCACTTGCTGTCATTCTATTCATAGGCTGTCAGTCCACACTCCCGTGAGTAATATACTCAAGAGAGCAGCTGTATTGGATCAGCAGGACTAGTGTTCTCAGCAAGTATAAGGAGCTGAAGCAAAACTAATTTCTGTAAGCAAACTACATCTTGATTTCTAAAAGTCTAAGAAAAACAGACATAACTCTGTAAATTTTCTGTAAATTTTTTTTTCTCTAAAAAGCCCAAACATTAACTATCAGAATGAAAACATTTGTTTGGACTGTGAATTATAGAATTTTCTGACAAGAAATAATTAATTGTTAATTGTTCTTTCTCTTTTTTTTTTTAGCCTTATCTCATTAAATAAGTTGTCATTATAAGAGATCAAAAAGCTCATTTTTCTTGGGGAAACCAAGATTCCAGGACATATTGAAAACCTGATCGTAAACTGGCTATTTGGCAATAGTATGAAAGCAGAGCCTCTTTTGTTGGAAAAACAATCAAGCAGCAATATCACTGACTACCCAGATAAAACCAATTGTCTGCTTTACAGGTACCTGGCAGAGTTCAGGTCAGCTTTGGCTGATTTGAGCCATACAGGTTTGTTTTTTGGTTTTGGGGTTTTTTTTAGAAACTCTTTCTTATAAACAGAAGGAGCTTCATCAGACTGAAACATCTCTCTTTTTTTGTGTGCCTGCTGTTTTCCCCTAAGCAAATTCTTCACATGCCCAGAAGGAATCTTGTTTCCAACATCTGGGAGTGCTTTAGAGGTTTTCATTATTTATACGCCAAGATAGTATCTCTTACCCATGAATGTGCTACTGTTCCCATTGATTAGATGTTTTCTGATTAGTGCCAACTGCAGTGGGGGCTGCAGCATGGAAGCTATTCTCAGAGCCCTCCATTTACATCATGAACTATGGGTCTCCAAATGCACATCTGACCTTCAGGAATTCATTGAATTCTGACTGCTATGGAGTTGGGAGGATATAAAGTGAGGAGCTAGGGGAAAAACCCAAAAAACTGGTGTTTAAGATTAAAGACACACTTGAAGGAAATTATAAAACATAGTGGTTTACTTGGGGGGGGGTGGGAAATTAAAAAAAAAAAAACAACAACAAAACCAAACAAAAAAATTAAACAGGACAATTTCTTCAGCATTTGATAGTTAAGAGTTCTTTAGCTTCTCCCCAAGCCAGCTGGAAGTGCAGGAAGCCCTTGCAAGGACCACATGAACTCATCTCTTTAGGGTTCCCAAAGCTTCCCCCAGCTTCTTCTCATCCTCACAGCCTCTGGCCAGACCTGGCCCTTGGCTCCAAAGTGCTCATCTGAGCAGAAACAGAGGGGAAACAGGGAGAGGATAATGCTGATAGAAATGGTCACTTGGAAGAGCAGCTTTGAAACCATAGCAGGAAGCTTTGCAGTAAAATTGAATGCACATAGTTAAAACAAGGGAGAAAGCACAGTTTCCTGATCGTTTCCTCATTGGTTTGTTAGGAAATGTTTCCCAAGCACTGCAGCTGCAGCAAACCACCTCCAATTATCTTAAGAAAATGAATTAAAATATCACATAATGTTGAGGCATTTCTGAGCATGTGGGACTTAGCAGGTTTTTTGATGAACTTACTGAGTTCCTGAAAGGACTACTTTGCATCTCATCATGGACCAGCAGCAGTGCTGAAAGCACACTGATGTGCAAGGTTAGTGGCCATCATAGCTCTGCTACCAGGAGGAGCTCTGTGGGAATGGACCTGGATCTTTGCAGCTCAACTCAAGCAATTACTCAAGCAATTCATCAGAGTAGACATCACTGTAAAATTGTTGCCTGTGTGGCCAGAATGACTGGATAAATGTGCCCATTTGAACCCCTCCACAATAAACACCTATTTAATTTTTCTTTTGCAGCCAGCAGTGGTGTATAGCACACATTGCATTTGCAGAAGGGCTGCTCAGATTTACTCAGATTACATCCCTGTTTGCTCTTTTCTAGGTGACTTATGATGCTTGATGCAATTTTTGGTTCATCTTGCATCTTTAGAAGCAATATTGATAATTCATAAATATTTCCAAGGTTGATGCCTCAACGTGGATACTGTATGCTTCCATCTGAAGCTATTTATAGGAGAACTTGACAGTTTTCTTTGCTTGTTTTCACTGTTGCTGACAAGGACCTGATCCCAAACCACTCAGTATACTTCACCCTCTGCATGTAACTGTCACTGTGATCTAACCAACAACTTGATTAATTTGATTTTAAATTTTCTAGGCAATTAGGGACTAGAGTAATTTAGGTATTTTTCATCATATACAGATGCCCAGCAATGGAAAGACAGACAACAGCACTTCAGCTGGAGAAACTCTAAGATGGCCAATGGACCCATGTTAATTTACAGCAGTTGTGGATCTAGCTTGCTTCCAGAGCACACATTGATTTTACCATAACTCTTTATTTCCTGGGTTTCAGCCATTTAAATGTAAGTGAATTTGACATTTTGGGAGGCTACACTGACTGTGGAGTCAGTCTTGATGCTGTGTTAATGATGCATTTGGGCAATGAATAATAATCATGGGGTAGCTGGGAAATTAAACTCTTAATTTTATTCTTACAGTCTACCAGATTAGCAATTGCATTTCTGGCTATTTAAATACCTAAAAAGTCCTGGAGTGTAGAGGGTTCTGACTTAAAATGTTAATAAACAGCGTTAAGGAAAATAATTCTGGGGCAATTGCAATGGCTTTGATACTGGAGAAAGTCTAAGGAACTCCCTGATCACCTGCATGTCTGTGGTGACAATGTGACTTCTGAATTCTTTTGTTTTTCTTCACCAAAAGGGTTGTCAAGCATTGGAACAGACTGTTCAGGGAAGTAGTGAAGTCATGCCTGAAAGGATTTAAAAGAGGTGTAGACTGAGGTCTACTGAGAGGTGGTACTAAGGGACAAGGTTCAGTGGTGAACCTGGCTGTGCTGGATTAATGGATTAAACTTGAACTATGTAACCAATGTCACCCTCTCTGTAGCTGCCAACACACTGATTTCCTCACTTCTTCCATCACTCTTGCACCAAGGCTGGGAGCGGGCAGTGCATTTCCAGGGGACATCACTGTTCTTAGGCAACCATTCACTTGCTTTCCAGCATCATGATGGAATGTGCTGTCACATTTACCTTTAGAATAAAATTGTTGCCCAAAATCCTTGCAAGAAAATTATGAAAGTTCCACATAAGAGAATTTCTCGGTAGTCACTATAAAACACCATTTAGGCAGATTTAGATCTCTCTAGCTGGTTTCATATGAAACAGGAGCTGCCACTGTTTCACAGGCTTTAAATGGAGTCCAGTTTGCAGCACACCAGAAGCTGATGGGATCTCAGCAGCTCTGTGAAGGGCTGGCCTTGGCTCCCCTGCTACAGCCCTGCAAAATTCCCAGGGTGCCAATGGAGTCTTATGTCTTTCTGGTGAGCGTGTGACTAGTGTTCTGCAGGTGAGTCTTTGAACTCAAAAGTCTACCCCTTTGGTGCCAATATGCCAAGCTGTGTCCACAGTTGGCAAGAACTGAAAACTGGCTTCAACTCCAGCTTCAGCCAAAGTGACTGCAGATATTATCTAAAGAGTTGACACAGAAACACTGCTAAGGCCATGAGAGATACTGTTATTAAAGGCAGGTTTGGCCATGTATCTAAAAAAGAATGCTTTGAGTTGAGAGGTACCTTTACAGTATCATAGTGGAAGGGCATCACGGCAGGAAGAAAAGCTTCCAAACTGTATGTCAAACTGGGCAACAGGCTATGATGCTTAACATGCCGTCCCTACCATGACAGACCAAACCCTCTCCATCACAGATACTCCCAGCTCTGAGTCACAGCTGTGCACCATCTCTGAGGGCAGGTACCAGAAAAGGGAAACCAGAGAAATGCTAACACCTCCAAGAGGCTCAAACATTTTCTTAAGCTCTTTGGGCATCAGCATTCTCACCTGTAAGGGAGAAACAGGCCAGCACAGCAGCTCACGGTATCATTGTGAAACCCAGACAATGAATGCTTGGAAAGTTTCACAGAATCATGAAAGTTGAAAGAGACCTCTAAGATCATCAAGTCCAGCTGTCAACCCATCACCACCATGCCACTAAGTACCACGTCTATATGCTTTTTAAACATCTCCAGTTTCATGAGCTATTGAAAGCACCATATAAATGTTAAATATTACTACTGGATTACAGTGATTGAAACAAATTGATTTGTTAGGAAAGTTTCAGTGACTCATATTCATAACAAATTCAATTTAATTTACCACAGTGAGTCATTAACTGGCTCTTCTGCTAATTTATTTGTACATCCTGCTGAAAGGAGGACCGATTTTAAGAATCAAATCTTAACACAACTAGTCCACAGAAATGTGGGATCAAGCATGTTGTAAGAAGCGTGATAGCATCAATCCATATATATCTATTCCCTTTCTACCGTATTTAACCCTGACCAAGTTTGTGCAAACCACCTGCAATAAAAAGTGCCCCTTTTTGAGTGTTCTGAGATTGCTTCTCCTAAAGACCAGTACTTCAGTAAACTTGGTCCAAAATTAAATGTAACATTTTCCAGTTCTCTGCAGGCTTCACTATGCAGAATGATTAGAAACTATGAAGTACTGAGTACTGAAACCCCAAATTGCTCCTGAATTGAAACTGAACTTCAACACTAGTGTTCATTTCAGGGCAGCGACTCAAACCCCAGGATGGAATAGCTCAGAATGGCAATGTGTCTTGGGTCCTCCTGTGCCTCAGTTTCCCTCTCTTGCAAGAGAGAGGCAGAGCTATGTCTCTGTCAGCACAGCAAATATCATTTGGATGTTTGCATGACAGCATCCAGCATCTCAATGAGCTACAGCAGCTTGGTTCACACACTCATTTTTAACAGTCATGTATTAATGACCCACTCAAAGCAAAACCCTGCCAAAGAACAGGAGACCAATATTTAATCACTGCAGGAAATTTCAGAGAGGGAACTTCTTTTGGAGGTAACAAAGGATTATGCTATGGTTTGGGTTTTTTTCTATGGATGCTGCAGTGAGGGATGGGAGCAGAAAGGGCATGAACCCTGCTTAGCCAGATGAGGGGGAGAGGGGATTCCCTGCATGAGGCAACTGGGTCACAGGGACAGGGGCAGGAGGGACAAGAAGGATGAAGCTGTGTTGTGACGGACTTGGTAGAACCTGATTGCATGTTTAAGCCGGGTTCAGGGAAGAAGCATCTCACATCTTCACAGAGAATTTGCCTATTCCTCATTAAAGGCAGTAAATAAGGGCTCAGAAAATGGAAGAATGTGAAATATGCTAGGGATAGAAAATTTATACATAGGGCTGTCAAGAGACTATGAAAGAAAAGAGGAATTTTTCAGGTAAAACCAGATGCAGTAGCACAACAAATTCCCTGATCACTGCAAGCAATGAACATAAAAGCAGCGCAGCCCGCATAACATGTCTTGACACCTTGGTGCGACCAATGCCAAAGTAGCATGACCCCAAGGAGGTCTGCTGGACATCTTGGTTAGGGCTACTGAGGTTTAAGGGGCTGAAAAAAAGGTCCCTCCACTCCTCAGACCCTTCAGCCAATGTGTCAAAATGACAGAAGAGGACCTGTTGCTACAGATTTCATCCCACCATAGAAACGGTGAGGCAAACCAGCCTCCTATTCTTCTCCTACACTAAAAAGAAAAGATCTTCTGCACAAGGGCTGCCCTCTTCCCTCACCTCCTCTGGCCTGCACACCCCCTGAGGATACCACCACCTCAGCACACATGGATACAGTAACTGGTAGGATGCCAGTGTGATGGGACAGGGTCACTGTGGGACAGCACCATGCTACTGGTATGGGGTAGGATGCAGGATTAGGATCACATATCAGACACCTGACAGTATCAGAATCTAAGAGTTTTGCTATGGCTGCTTTCACTTAGGACCGTGGCACTATTTGGCAGTGGTATATTGCCCACAATTAACACAAGGGTTTCTAAATTTAAAGTAAGAGGAAGGAATTGCACTGGCAATTCACAGGAATTTTATACTTCCCCCCCCCCCAGCCTGAAAGAAACCCAGTGATGCTTCTGAAATAACAGGAATGAGACAGTTAAGAGTTTGTACAAAGGCTGCCTTTAAAACTTCCCTTTTATTTTCAGATAATTTTTGATCTTCTTCAATCAAATAGAGCATCACTTAGGAACTGATGAAAAGAGAACCTTCATCTGGTTATTAACTCCTTGATGAAAGACCTGTAAAAAGTGCATTGTTCATTTACAGGACATTGGAAAATACTGAAAATTAACTAAATTCTTTATGAGATACATGGCTTCTTGCAAGTTATAATTGGACACCCAGACTGGAAAAGCAGACCTGCTAGGATTGCAAAGATGGGATCAACATCATGCAGTTGCCATTAAAAAAAAGGAGCTACTAGACTCCTCATTCCCTTCTTCACTAAACTCTCCCTCTAAATAACACTGATCTGAGAGGTAGAAGAGGCAGCCAGAGCTAAAGTGGGGTGGCTAACAATTGTCTGTCCTTATAGGTAACAAATCAAGTTGGGTTTTTTTAAGTTATTCCAATTTTACACAAAGAAAAGGTAATCTTTGACTAGAAAATAATTAGCTCTTCTTGGGAAAAACATGCACCCCAAAAAAGTGACAATGCTGGTGATGATGCTTCAGCACTATCCTATTTTGCAGAAGACTGCACACCTCATCCCGTGCCACTACTGCTCTCCAAAGGTTTGTATTTTGAGAGAGAACTCACAGGAGATACAGGAAAGAGGAAGGATGGGCCCCAGCTCTCCGCCAGGGTCAGACCTGGGTAAATGTTCCCCTTCACTTTATTCCAGAATAACAACTGTGTTATGTGTCAAAGAGCCTCAGTTCCTCCTTTGCTGAAAAAAGGGAGGAAAACAGAAAAATGTCAGGCTTTATTCCATATTGGCAAAAGAGGATATTTGTTTTGTTTCAAGCTCATGCTTAGGCTAGAAGGCTACTTGAATCAAAATATACGTAGACTGCTCTTGCTACCATGAAAAAGTTTTATTTTTAGTTCAGCTAAACATTTGACCCAAATTTTGACCCAAATCACTTTTTTTTCCCCCTGTGAGAAAACAAAACAGAACTGAGGAGGGTAGATTTAGGTTAGATATTAGGAGGAAGTTCTTCACTATGAGGGTGTTTAGACAGTGGAACAGGTTGCCCAGAGAGGTTGTGGAAGCCTCATCCCTGGAAGCTTTTAAGACAAGGCTTGATGGGGCAGTCAGACTGCAAAGTGTATTTAAGGAGAGCACACAGTTAAAAATAAGATCCTTAAGAAATGAAAAGCTTCTAAATGCTCTAAATACTTTTTTTTAATAAAAAGAAATTGCCACAGGAAGTGATTTCTCACATCCCAGGAACTGCCAATTGTTTCCAATCAGTGCAGCCTGGTGTACCTATTATCTCACTAAGTTGTATTAATGTGTTTGTTGCTGCTGCTTTTCCTTTTAAACTAATCTACAGGTTAACTTGGGTTCTGTTGTTTAAATTGTGGTTTGCTTGTTGTAAAAGCTGTTTTGTGGGGCTCCTTTCACAACTCTAATCCCTCATAGTAGCATGTAATCATCTCCTTGCTTCTTGCTCCTCACTGGATGGTTGGCTGATTAGCTGGATGTGGTGCTCTGAAATGCTTCTCCTCTCCCATTTGCCTAATCACTGAACCCAAAGACTCTGAGGACAGCTGGTCCTTCACCCTGAGGACCTGAGCCCTTTCACACAGAGGCACCTCTGCACAGACCCCTGGGCCAAAACAGCTGCTGGGAGCAGCTCATTGCATGGCTAATATCAAACAAAATGGGACACATGCCTGTGCAGTATCCTGCAGTTTAGGGGCCATCTGAGATCAAAGCCTGATTTGGATTGGGTCACAATCCACCCTGTGGACTGTTGTAAATGGTGCAGCAATTTGGGAAGTGATGTTTTATGGGCTCTGTTGACATTCTGCAATCTCACAAACCTCGATCCAAGCAGAAAAAATGGCTTACAGTAACTTTTTAATTGGCAAAAACTTAGCACTCATAGCTGGTCACTAGATGGAAATCAGGGAAACTTTTCCAAAAGGTTTGTAAAAATAACAAGTTGACTCAGAGCACCGAAAAAATCAAAGCCTGTCTGTTGGGGCTTTAGCTATATTCTGGAGGAAAGCGGACATATGGTGAGCAATCTTAGGCATTGTCTGACAGGATTCTGTTCTCATGTGAAAGTATGCTGTTTGAGACATTTATTGTGGGAGAGCCTGCAGACTTGGGCTCTGTGCTGTGTGGGGGTAACCTGGGAAGAGCAAAGTCAAGGACAGCATGGTTGTGCAGCTCCGGAACAAGGAGATTAACAGCCCTGCCACCTGTAACAACAAGAACCTGTCAGGAGGAGTCAGAGATGGAGATTGATGCCTTGTGGTCAGTAGGTCTTAGCAAATCACATGTAATATTTAGGCGCGTGGACAAGATAGGGCAGCCAATAAATTTATGCATGCACAAAGCGTGATCACGTGTACGGGACTAACTATGCTATATAAGGGTGCAGCCTTCTGATTAAAGCTGGATTTGAACCTGCATCACATTGATGTGTTGTTCTGTCCCACTCGCCTGGAAGCCCGCGGCACCTGTCACTGTCAGTATCTATGACAAACTCCTTCCCTCCTGCTAAAGGTTGGTAGTGTTACAGCCCAGATTTGTCCCTCCAGTTCTACTGGAGCTGTTCCTGACAACCAGGATGGACAATCCCTGGTCAAGTTGGCACTATTTCCAACTTTTCTAACAGCATCAAACATCCACCATTTTTAACAACCTTTACTACTATGACTTGTTTCCTCCTTCCCTTGAAAAGATAGATTTCTGTCCCTTGGTGATGGAAATCAAAGGGACCATTCACATGGGTGAAGGCTGTGGACCACAGCTTTGGCTTATAGCTAGATACTGTCTGTCAGGTAGTCTCAGTGCACAACAGCAAGTGTGCAATCCCCTGCGTGGGAGATCCACAAAAGGACCAGGGTACATCTGTAAGTACTGCAAACCAGCATCATCTCTACAGACTTATAAAGAAAGAAATAGGAAATAGCATATCAAAGATGGGGTATGGACCACCAACACCCTGTTCTACCATTGAATGCCAAAGGTGGATTTGCATGTAGCATTTTAAACAATTAATGCTGTTGCCATCTGCCAACGTCCATCTGGTGGAGGGAACACAAGGCCCTAGGTGAGAAGCTAGCACTAAGCAAGATTCACTCACTAACAAGGGAAATGGCAGCAAGCAGCTCATGGATGCCTTGCAGTGCTGTCATCTCCTCTGCTCAAAAACAGCTGGCAGTCCCCATAGCTCCTCTTTAAACAAGGTAGAGCATGAGGCTTTCTCAGTACAGGCAGAAAAATGACTTTGTAGCACGTTCACATAGCAGAGGTTGCAAAAAAGATTTTGTCATCAGAACACTATAATAGCATTTGTAAATGCAGGGACATACCCAGCTTCAATACCCTCATTCAGGTCTGGCTACAGTCATTCCTGCACTGTCAAAAAAGTAATAGCAGCCAGAGAGAGGTCTAGAAGGTGATGATAATGTTTAGAGACACAGAAAGGCCTCTGTGAGGAAGGATTCAGGAAGTTCAGACTATGTTTTACCCAAGAGAAAAATAAGAGGTGACATAACAGAGGTAGTGAAACAATGAAAAGTGCAGAGAAGACAACCAAAGCATTCCCAGGTACCCTGTCAAATACCCTTTCAAATGAGAGTGAGCAGCAGCCTGGTGAAATTAAAAATACATTTTACACACATCAAAGGAAATGCTGGGGCTGGTTCACAGCTAGTTGTGATTGTAACACAAAGCAGGTTCATTGAACTAGAAAATTGCAGGATGGTCTTTTTTCTTGATCTTTCTTTAATTTTGAAGCCCATTGTTTTTAATAATTTTAATAGGGTTCTGAGACATGTATACAAATATTCAAAGCACGCACAGTTCTATAAGCACCAGCAGTGAACTGCAGAGGATACTGTCTCTCCAGCTATACTCTGCTACAGAGTAAGAAACGTCCACTACAGACTCATGCAGGCATCCTTACTAGTTGTAGAGAAGGGTGAGGAAGAAGCAAGTTTTCTACCTGAGAGCCCATCAGAGACTGGGGTCACAACTGTGGTAGTAGCCCTCTGGACAAACAAATCATAGCCATACATCTAAGAGGGTTAACACCATTAGAGCATCCTCATCTCCTTTGGTAGGGTTCCCTCAGAGCTTCACTCTTACAGAGTGTTGAACAACACCAGCTGATGCCAGAAGTCAACAGGAACTGAGGGGAAAAATAGGGTCATCTCTTTCAAAAGCCACAATAACACAGTGCTATTACTGCCTGTGATTAGGAGAAAGCTTATTCTAGGGAAGAATACATTTTTCACCACGTGCTTCTCCCTCTATTATTTGTGTTGCAATAATGCCAGCCACTCTGTAAATGGGCATCTGGAAGGAGAGATCTCTGTACCAGATAGCATTGCTTATTGCAAACTGCCAGCTGAATAGATTTCCCCACATCACAGAGAAGCTGGCTTCATCCAGCTTCATCCCATCTTATAAATCCACTGGGCTGACACTGGGAGGTACTACCAACCACGAACAGATGGAAAAGGAGATGCAGCAAGAAGGTCTTTGAGGTTATCTGTGGGGAACAGGGATGGCTTTCTTATTGCAGATGCTCAAACTGTTGCTTTTTGCTGGAGTATTGTTTTCTGCCCCAAAAATGGCCATAACGGGGGAGACAGAGGATAGTTTCTCAAAGTTTTTGATGGTTTTGCTATTCAAAGTAGGATTTTTTTCTGTCAGAAAAGTTAGCTTTGCTGTGGTCTCTTTTTTCTTTTTTGTTTTGTTTTGTCTCTGGAGTCCCAGAACTTTTAAGGACACAGGGAACAGGGGATAGATGATCTCACCCCAAGTAACTTCTCTCTGTTCTTCCTGGTACCTTGGCCTCTGATTGCCACTGCTGGAAATGAGCAGACTCATTCCTCTGTTGAAAGAACACTGATCCTTGTACTGTAGGAGATGTGATTTCCACCCCTTACACTAAATGAAGTCAATCTGCTCTGTGTATTTTAAAACATTATAACAGTATCTGGCACTTTCCATTTAAAAGGCAAGTGCTAAAATAAATTGAGGCAACTTCCTATTTAGACACTAGGAAGTTGCTGGATAAGTGAGGAAAAAAGCAAAACAAAACTAACCAACCCAAACCAGTCAGGATCCAAACCTGTTTTTAAAATCTCCCTCATCTATTTAAGTTACTGTACCACCTCAGCTCAATATCTAAAACAAAGAAAATGAATTATGGAACAGTATGAGGAGAGCTTGTTAATTTTCCCACTGATTCGCTGTGAAATGAAAGCTTTATTCTAAGAATATCATATCCTCAGGGCTCTGTCTGGGGACGCGCTGACAAATACAAATGTCCTTACAGTTTTTCTTTTATTCTTGCTTTATGGTGTATTCCAGACAGATTTCCAAAATTATATATAATAATATATAATCTGTAGCTGTGGTTTGGTGGAGTTCAAGGCTGTGATTTTCCAGGACATAACTATGCTCTTTTTGAAAATGGAAGATCAAGTGCACATAAGGAAAGGCAGATCAAATTCTAGAAGAATTTGCTTATTTCTTAATCAATGTTAGCATATTGTGACTTTAATTTCAGCATCTTTCCTCCTGTTGTGTACCAAAGGAACATTAACAAAAATAGCAGCTTCATGTTTTTATAGAGCCTTTCATCAAGAAGGATTCAAAAGTGCTTTACAAACCTTGGACAAAATTCTTCTTTGATCAGCACCAAGAATGTCTTAATCCGTGGTGCAAATCTCTGCTGTGCTTTCTGTGCCTTTTCCTGCACATAGGACTTCCATTGATTGCCATAGGAATTGTGTGTGTGAAACAGGTGCAGAATGTGTAATGGAAATCTGCACTGCAAATAAAAGGCAGGAAAAAATGGTCCATATATTGATACATTGCCTATCACAAAAGTGCCCTGCTGCTGGAGTGGAACCCATGCCTTCTGTGTGCATTAGAAAAAGGTATCCAGTTTCAGTTCTCTAACTAAACACACTTCATGTTGTTGCAAAAGAGGTTCTTAAAGAAGGACAAATACAAATATTCTCTCCTGTACATAAATTTACTTGTTTGTTCCAGGGACCCTTCTGTGCCAGGTCTCTTAAATCCATTCCCAAAAGCAAAGGGTCATATCTAGCTGCCAGCTACTGGTGAGAAAGCATTTTTCTGAGAAAATGTTAGATTTAGAGATGTCCTCCATGATTCAGTTTTCTCATGTGCACTTATACCAGGAGGGGCAGAGACGACGCAGCAAACTTAAGTTTCCCAAACTAATTTCAGCAAGACACTGAGTTATCTCTGTCTGATGATGCTCCTTCATCCTTAGAGCTAATGTTGCATTTCTGATTACAGTTTACAAATGCTAAGGAACATTTTCCTTTTTAATTATCAGAAAATGACGAGCAGCTGAGATGAATGGAGAACCCAAAATTACCATTAATTCTGTGGACACTTCAGTAACCAAGACTTCAAGCCTTGTGCTGAACTCATAAATCTCTGGCCCTGTCATGTCCTATTTTACTAGGACATTCTGTTTCTCATGAGTAGAACCATACTTTTTTAATGAGAAAATCATTCAGAATTAAGTGTCCCTTAGGGATGCTATTTGAAGAAGTAAAATTCCTCGCTTGCAAATACAGTTGTAATAAGGTGATGAGGGATCTTTTAACTACATCTGAAAAAGAGTGAATGTTGGCTATACCAATGTGAACAATACTGGCCCATTTCAAAATAAAGTTTACAGCCTGTGGCATTACGTTGATTTATCATATCTGATGAGCTGCCGATTAATTTAGTTCTATCTGTTTAAAGCCTTTCTCTTCCAAAGAGAGGAGGTTGCTTTTTAAGCAATTAGTTTCCTTACCTTTCCTCCTGTTGCTATGTTTACATCTGAGTTTGCATTCCTGTTTTTAACAGGTGTTAGCTAACAGGATTGCCAGTTGGCACACACACCATTAGCAGCAAAAGTTCATATTCTATCACTGATGCTAATCACATGTGTTAGAAACATGACTGTGCAGTGTAAATGTGACCTTACCCAAAACCTGTTTCCTTTCAATTGCCAGCACACAACAACCCTAATTATACCCTGTAAATTTAAATGGGAATTCATTAGGACCTCAACAGGAACTCTTCTTTAAGTGTCTCTGAAAACACTAGGTTCCCTAAGTCAAAGTCAAGGTGTCTATGTTGAGCTCACCTTCCAGCAGCAGACCAAGAGGCATCAGTGCAAGGTACTGCTGTGACTTTGCTCCTGTCCCAGGGTCCTCACACCAACTTCTGAAGCTCTGCCTTGAACAGAGTTCAAGGAACTCTGAAACTTGGCATGTTCACCATTTAGAGGGAAGAGTTCGGTGGTGTTTGAAGGTAGCTAGTGAAAGTCTTAAGTAACACGATGCAAATAATTAAACCTTGCGATAAATTAGTGCTTTTCATCTTCAAAGTGCTTTAAAAACATTAATTAGCTGGGCTCAACAAAGCCCCATAGAGTGGAAGCCACTCAATCCCTATCTCCTGTGAAGTGACTTCCTTGGCTGTCCCCCCACACGCACTATTTTTAGTACATGCAAGAGCCTGCCTCACGTTCCCTTACTCTCTCTTCACAGAGCGCATACCTTTTCCATGATGAAAGCCATCCTGGCTTAGTAATGGGGAAGGGGGGACGGCTTTAAAATTAAATAGTCTTTTTAAACAGCAATTAGCTTGGATTTTCCTGGAAGAACTGAGGCATATGAAGATCAGAGACAGGCACCTTCCTACCCTGCACCAGCCTCCAAACCTTCAAATCTCCCATCCCCTTTGAACATTAAAAGCTCCGTTTCAGGCGCACCAAGAGGTGGATCCACTGGCTGATGGTCAGTGTGAGCACGCGTCCCACTGTGAACAAAGTTACAGTCAATTTCAGTGCACGCCTGGCTGCCAGGTCTCCTTGCCCAGTAGCACATCTGAAAATACAGCCACAGAGAGGGACAATATTATCGTCTCAGTGCTGCCATCCCTGTGTTGCAGGGCTCTGCTTCTTCCTCAGGTTCAGAAAGACATGTCTGGAATCTAGTGTCCATGAGGAAAGAGACTTAATGTTTTTTACAAATCTGCCTATTTTGTGACCCAAATGAACAATTTTTGGTTTAGCCATTTTTTCCCACAAGTGTCTGCTTAGCCTTGGAATGGCTCAGCTCTTACCCCAGGAGTGCTGCTGGGGTTTTCCCTACTGAAGCAGCCCCATTCTCCCCTGTAGTAAATGTTGTTTCAGACATTTCTAGCTTAACTGGTTCTGTGTACCAACTCCATCCATTTACTTTCCTATGTGGCTGGATTCCTGACAACCCTCTTTAAAGGTTACTCTATTCCAGTCACAGTGTGTTAATGTTATCAAACAGCTCTTCAGGCACCAGCCCTTCAATTTACTTGACTGACTGTCTTTCCTGAATTTGATGTTTGCTTAACCAAAAGAATCACAGAATCATAGGATCACAGGATCACAGAATCATAAAACTATAGAATCACAGACTCATAGGATCATCGAATAAGGCAACCTTCCTACTACAAATGGCAACACATAAGTGCGGACAAAGTCTTGGTGGATGTCAGTGCAGGAAGCACTTTCTGAAAAGACAAACTTTTTTTTTCCCTATTTGTTTGTAAATATGACAAATATGCAGGCATTCCAAAATAATCTTATTTATTTAGTGTGGCAGACCCAAAATCTGCTGAAAAGCACAGGTCTCCTGGTAGGACACCAGCCTATGACAGGAAAGCCCAGGGGATGGCTGTGTTCCTGGTTTTCTGCATGAGTTTCACAAAGTTGTTTCACTTCTCAGCATCTCTGGTCCCCAGATGACAGAGTGTTGTGGGAATAAATAAGGGAGGGTAGAAGCAGAGGGGAGGTGAGTGGCCAGGTTCATCCAGAAGGCAGTGGTGGTGGGACTTGCAAAGGATTACAGACTTCCCCAGTGTTGCACTGCCATTGGGTTCCACCACTTCCCATTGACAATAGGTTGACATAATTTCCTGGAACAAAATGACTGTATTAAACTGTTTCCTCTATAACTTGCAGTTACTCAGCTACTTATTTTGGCTGGCAATGCTAACTTGAGCTCTTGGTTTGACTCCATTTCCTGACCAACCTCGAGGTATTGTCTGTCTTCTAGCACAATCTTAAAATAGTCTATCCTGGCCTCTGGGAAAGCAGGCACAGGTGGATTTACACACTCACCTTGAGAACATTTAGCTCTTCAGAACTGTTGCAGAAAATACTTTTAATGCAAGTTGTGTGTGAGAATTTTTTTTTTTGGTCCTTCAGACATTAGTTTTATCTCTACAAAAATACCCCAAAACTCTGAAAGAAAGAGCCATACCCCCGTAACAACGCTCCCTGATGTATACTTAAAACAGTCTCATGCACACCACTCTGTGCTTTCTACAGAAGCATGAAGTGCCTGGAATAAACTGCCTCACCATCAACACTGGGAATGTGGCTATTGAGTAGAGCACTGGCTAATCCCTTCATAGCCATATTTTTTCCTCAGAAAAACCATATGGTTTGGTGACAATAAAACAGTTTGGAAATTTCAATGGATTATTTATGTTACTGCAGACAGAAACCAGTGGACACAATCTAAACCTTCATTTTGGTACTGAAAAAAAAACTAGTTCCACTTCTGTTCCACAACTTCTGCCACTTCTTTCAATTTATTTTTAATTAAAAATATTGTAACTGCTGAAGTAGAGAAAAAATATTTAATCTGAGGCTTAAAAAAATGCTACAATTAACTTAAAGCGATTGCCAAAAATGTTGGAAAGAAATCACTGTGGGTCAGCTGCAAATGAATTTCTCTTGTGATATTTCCTCCAGGAAAAATAAAAATCTCAGTTATTCACACAGGTCTTACTGATTCTTGTCATTGTTCTTTATCTGATGGCTTTGTAAAGCAAGTGGAAGAAGACAATGGGGACTTAAGGCCATTGTAACTCTAGTAGGGCTATATGGGCTTATTAAGTATTTGTTTGCCTCACTGGGCCCTCACTTCCAGCTAAGGGGCAGTTATTTCTTAATAAATCAATCGTGTGTGATCACTTGTCCATACCTTTTCCTTTTCATAACTCCATGTAAAGGATGTCAGCCTAAATGAGAAGAATGCCCCATTAAGTTCATAATACACAAGACCTTCCAACTTCACCTCATTAAAATCGTTACAGACCTCCAGAGTTGTCTTTGAACTCATCTTGCTTCACTAGATAAAGGCCAGCAGGTGAAGAATCACAACAGCAACAAACACAAATGAAGGGGATTTGAGAGAGCCTCTAGCTCAGAAAATGCCTATTGTTCACCTAACGCCATGTTGGGGCATGGCATTTTCCAGATGACCAGGAAAGCAAGCATCAAAAACAAGGAGTATTTTTAAAGACCCTCAAGTCTTTACAATTTCTAATACTAAAACTTTCATCCTGGCTTGTAACAGCAATAGTGTGGCCAGCAGGACAAGGAAAGAGGTTGTCCCCTGTACTCGAGGCAGCACTTTGAATATTGTGCTCAGTTTTGGGCCCCTACAGCACAAAAAGGACATTGAGGTGCTAAAGCATGTCCAAAGAAGGGCAATGAAGCTGGCGAAGGGTCTAGTGCTTCTAGAAGGGTCTTCTCAGGAGTGGCTCAGGGAACTGGGGTGTTCAGTCTGGAGAAAAGGACACTCCAGGGAGACCTTAACACTCTCTATAAGTATCTGAAAGGAGGCTGTAGCAAGCTGGAGGTTGGACTCTTCTCCCAAGTAGCAGATGATAGGACAAGAGGAAACAGCCTCATTCACTCTCACACTAGGAGAAATTTCCTCAATGAAAGGGTTGTCAAGCTCTGGAAGAGGCTGCCCGGAGCAGTGGTAGAGTCACCATGGAGGGATTTAAAGAGGTGTAGATGTGGTGCTGAGGGACATGGTGGACTTGGAAGTGCCAGGTTGATGGCTGGACTCAATCCAACCAGAATTATTCTATGATTCTATGTGAGCATGTCTTGGTTTACACTATTTCACTTTATTCTATAAGTACCCTTCAAAAATAATGGGATTTTCTCACCCAGCACATATGTTTAATTTGCCTCCTCTGAGCTGCAGGTTGCTTGGGGATGGAGCCTGCCAGGAACACTTGCCAGGTGGGTAAATCAAAGCATGACCTCTCGTATGAGGACTGCGGGGGGGAACCTGCTGGGGATACATGTAATAACCCAGCATGAAGCTTGGGCAGGCCACTGGGGTTAGCTCCTCTGCTCCATGGAGAACCAAGAGGAAATGTTGCTAATAATAACTTCAGCCGCTGCAGCCTCTGGGTCTGACTCACCTGAGAGTCAGTGCCTTTAGCTGCCGGAGCAGAACCACAGTGGATGCACAGAGGCTTCTTAAGAGAGCACGTCTTTTGTACCAACTCCAAGGGAATAATGTCACCTACCCAGCTACCAGCCCCACTTTCCACAGTGCCTGAGTTCTTCCTTAGAAGTTTCCTATTCAAGTGCTAAGCCTGACCAGGGGTGACCTTGCTTAGCTTATGAGATGTAACAAGATCACTGCCTGAGGTATGAAATGACACTGGAATGGAGGTCACGATCTTATGGAAAGCATCATCTTCCTCTGCCGCCACATCTCCTTTTGGTTCTCCTGCCCCAGCATCTGACTAATCAGGCAGAAACAAATGCACCATGCTTCTAGCACACCCCTGGCAGAATACCAAAATCCATCCTTTCGGATATTCAGCCATCTCAGCAGTATCAATTTTTTTTAATGTATATGAATCCAAAGATCAAGCAGTTCCTTTTTGGTAAATTTTTTGTCACTACTTCAACAGAAACAAAAAATGTTTTCTATAGGTCTACCTCTGCAAGATGCCACAATAGATTAACAGACAGATGAACAGACGGTAGCTTTAAAGCAACGTGGACAGAACAGCAAATCAATCATTCTGAATGAATAATACATTTAAGAACTGCAGCAATACGAACAGCAGAAAATTCATCTGCATCTACAATGAAACTACCTGGACCCATTTCAAGATGGAATATTCAGCAGAAAGTACAGAAGGCCCTTTTAATTTTGGTATTTCAAATAAGAATGACTTTATTTACGTGTTAATTTGCCACACACTAGACAAGGCTGGTTCTGTGAATGGGTGTTACTATGTAAAGCTTTAGCTCAAGCTATGGAGAATACATAGGTTTTTATTTACAGGTTATTAGAAAAGCACAGTATAAAACCAACATTCATAAATGATTTCTCGTATCAACTGCTATAAAAAATCTTTTTTTGTTGGGTTGTATAATGTTTTTATTGTGATGCAGCAAAGAATGAGCTTCAGAAGCAAACTTAGCAGGATAAACTTAGAGATAAATCAAGCCCAAATAAAAAATCATTAAAATTCAAGTACAGGTTTCAGTGGCAAGCTGAACTGACAAGAGAACGGGGGCGAAGTGCCCCTCTGCTGAGCTGAACCAGGCTTGGATCCATAGGGACAGTTCAATTGCCTTGTTTATTTTTATCATTGAAACGAAGCTGACTTTCTGAAGGGGAAGGAAAAACGAAAAGCCCCAAAGGCTGTTAACCTTTCTTCGGGAGCAGAAGGCAAGGTCATCAAAAGTTTTGTGACTCCTATGGAATAAAGCAAAAGGCAGATGGTGGAGGCTGGTCCATGCTGAATGAAATGGGTGAAAGCTCCCACAAGTTCTCACGGAAGATGGAGGGGATCCATGAGATGGCAGAGGCAAGTATGGGGGGTATAGGATGGTGGTATTTTCTCCTTATTGTGGAGGAGTTGTTATTAAATTAAGGCTGATCTTGTCAATCTGCCTATAAAACTCTGCTTTGAGGAGCTTGTCTAAGGGCAGCAAAGCCAGAAGGCAGACAAGCAGCTTCTACAGGAGGACATAGCTGTGGGTAGTAAAACACTCTCTGCGATGGGGTGATAAACAGGAAACCCTGAAGAAATACCTCAGTGTTTTCCCTCATCTGCCATGTCACAGTAACCTATGGTATAGGAGAACATAACGCTGTTGAGTTGGGCAAAGATTTGTTTGCCCATGTCTGTCTAATGGTGATTAACTAAGGAAGGCTGTCACAGAGTAAACGAGATGGAAACAGCCACCATTCATCAGCTGGTGGCCTCTGATACAAATCCTGCTTTCAGAGATCCTACAGCAGAAGGTTAAAAATGATGCAATGGATTGGAACAGGCATTTTACCTCTGCTGTAAGTTCAGGACAGCAGTGGGACAGATGGCTAGGGCATACTCCTATACTCCTCCAGGTTTAAGAGGTTTTGAGGGGTTTAAGAGTGGAAAAGAGAAACCTTCACAAGATTAAGGTGAAGATTGATTTCCACTCCTTAGAGGGAATCCCAGAAGACATAAGGGATACCAAGGAAGGGATGTGGCCAGACATATCCAGTAACTCTTTTCTCCAAGGATACTTGAAGTATCTGATAATCTTTGGGACCAGAAGTAGTGGACAAGGAGTAATCTCTATAGGAGTGAATTATCAATGCCAAAGATAATGGTCTTTTTCCCACTCCCTATTGTTCTGATTCTTTTCTGCCAATCACACAGAATCACACAGAATCACAGAATATTAAGAGTTGGAAGGGACCTCAGATGGACTGCTAAGAATCTGAGCTAGCATATTTTTGAAAATACAACCCAAAAAATATGAGAAATGCAGCCTCTGACAAGTAGAACAAACTCATTCCTTTACATTATTTAAATTACTAAAATTATGCAGATTACTCAGGATCAATTTTGTTCACTTTTGCAAATAGCTAAATGATTGCACTAATGCTCAAAGAGTTGACAAATCTGATGAAGAAAAGAAAAAAATGAGTTTAATGAAGAATCTGCAGGACTTTCCAACTTTCACGTCCTTGTAAAACATACTACGAGAGAGAGAGTAGCCAACAAAACATAAAACTATACAGTTCATATATTCTCAGGCAAAATAAATTTCTGAGATGATCCTGAGGTCTGTAGCATCCCCAGACTCTGGAACAAGCTATAGGTAGACAAGGCCATTTTTAAAAAACTCTCTTTCAGAGGGAGCACTACCCTCAAGAGACCAAATGAGAACTAATCAGGAGAAATGTTTGGTTATCAAATGCATCATTGAGTCTTTTAAATATCACTCGTTGGGTCATAAATTCCTATTAAATGTAGATAATCCATCATTGTCTTGTGCAGATCCAAGATAGAAACAGTCCAAGGTTTTCCAGCAATCCCCTCCTGTCCCTGAGTCCCCTACTCTGCACGTGTTACGACAAGTGATGCTGCTGTCATCTGCTCTCACTTACTCACTGTGCTATGGCTCACCCTGTACGTTTTCTGGATTTCACTCCCTGCTCACTTATTTTTGTTTAGTGCTTTCTTTGCATGGATTATGCACTCCTTCACACCTAGTCTCTCCCTCTACACACAGGTCTCATCTTACCCAAGTGCTTTCCCAAGGTGGGTGTGCCTGATAGCATCCTACCTGCTACCACTTTTGCAAGCTGCTCTTTATTATTTGGAGTTTTTCTCTGTCTGGGAACAAGGTTTTTTGGGGCAGGGGAATTCCCAAATGCATCAAAATACAACCAGACTTCCTTCCATTTTATCTGACCCTGCTGATACACATGCCCACCATGTAGCTTGACATCTCCAACCTCATCTATGGTAACAGTTGTCTGCAGGGGAAACCTCTAGCCTTGAGAGCAGAATTGTACTCTGCTTGTGAAGGGCTCACTGCAGAGCAGCTGGGAAAGCTAGTTGGTTTCCTGAAGTGCATGGGAGGCCATCAGTAGGTGGTAACTAAAATTTGTAACAGAGTTTGGAGGTTTTAAAATCATTAGTACAATTATTTTGGAGTTTAGAGCAAGATTAAAAACCTTAACAGCTGCTGAACTGTGTGTAATTTACCTACAGACACATATTACTGTATATTCTCAGAAACAAATGCTGCATCAAATATAGGAAATGACTGATCGCTCTGTTCAGGCTAAAATGGTTCTCTTTTTCAGTCTCCAACAGGGCTTTGGCAAGATGATTTTAAAAATAGCTACAGTTTGGAGCCCAGATTGCATTCCCTGCCAGATTATAATGAACAGTTCAACCAGGGCTGGGTGAATTTCAAAATGCTTGGAGACTCAGTTCAAGGCAGTGCCCTCCAGTCTGTGATATTTTTAGTGACGGACAAACCCAAAAATTTGGGTGGTTATCCAGAGTTCATCTGAAATGCCCAAATGCCTACAGTCTGCAAAACTGGGCTGGAAAGCTATGAAGGAAGCTTGGGGTTTTGCACTATTTCCAGTACTGCCTATTTCTGCTCAGGTCAGGAATCCTAGGAGAAAATTCTCTTTTTCATCCTGTTTTGCTGCACTTCTTTTGCCAGTCATAGCTTAAAAGTCTGGCAAACAAATTTGGAATAGCAGATGGGGAAAAAATGAACCCTTCTGAAAGTTAAAATGATTGCTCAGCTTTGGGTGGTGGTCCAGATACAATCCTATGGTGAGATTCAATCCTACTTCTACCAAAGGCAGAGGGAACTTGCATGGCTGATCACAATGGAAGATCTGTTTCATTCCTTCCTATTAATATATCCCCAAGTAACAGTCTGCTACTGAGGTACTTCCAATTTAGATAGGAGAATATTCCCTGAGGACTACAGCTTCACAGCAGTTTGGGGTAGATCACTTTTCTTTTCTTCTCTGCCAGATACTGGCCTTGATGTAAATCTGTTTTGCAACAAATAAATGAGTATTTCATGTCTTTCAGGCAAAGAACCGCAAGCTACCCCAACCAATTAATGACCCTGAGCCAAAGGCATCCCTAGTTAAGGCTTAAACAATTTCAGTGAAGTTGCACCAGTGGGCAATCAGATTTAATCTAAATTTAATCTTTTGATTTCACATGAGAGTCCTGGCTATGTGTTAGGTCTTAACAACTAATCAGCTCAGCTGGCTTTTGGGGTGAGACTTTAGATGGAGAGGGAAGATGGCAAAGGTGGGTTGCTGAATACTAAACAGACACTCTGGAAAAATTTCTAAACAAGTAACAGTATCTTTGGCCTCATCGGGGAGAGCCTGAAATGCTTCTACCATGGGAGAAGTCCAGCATGCCATATTCCAGAAGATTTTCAATGACACAAACTCAGCAGTTTAAGACCTAACTTGCTTCTGGTCTCTGGGACATGAGCCCCTGACTCAGCCTTTGCTTGCCTTGGTATCACAGCACCATCGAGAAAGTCGGGACATTTTCTTGAAATATCATTTTCCAGAGGGGTTAAGGATCCACTTCTCAATTAGCCTCTAATTGGCAGCAGCAGGGGCTGAATTCTCCTTGCAGCAGTAACAAGCAGCTCGGTTGAAGTCATGCCTTTGCCTGCTATTTGTTCCTGCAGGAGTTCACCAATAAAGATATATGCAGACCTTGGACCTCAGCACAGCAGGAACCTTTGCAGTAGCACATATTTCTGGTTTTTGCTCTGAAGGCATAAACTTAGGTTATTTTGTGCCATACTACTTCTTGCATTAGTGCTTGTTTTGCTACACAAACCCGCTTGGAATAAAAACAGAAGCACAGCTGAACAAATCCCCTCAAACAAAATCAGTTCTTCGAGATCCAGTGAAAATGGGAGCACTTGGGTTTGGGCTTTTTTTTCCTTTCTGTTTTGAACGCATTTGTTTTTCCAAATTTGGGCCAGAATCAGTAGCTAAAATATTCAAAAGCTCCAGCTAATATTTTTACAGTGGTATCAAGCTTATGACCCATCAAGCTGTTAAGGACTTTCAGCAAGATCTGGGGACGTTCAAAGGGAACTAGATCCTGTTGGCTTTGGTGGAGGGGACAGAATCTCCAACTCAACTGACCTTATGAAAAAATCTAGTATTGATCTAGTTTCAGATGCTTCCTGCAGAGTGGAGACCTCTTCCTTCAGTGATGTCTCTGTCTCTTAGGTTTTTGACTTTCATGACTCATGTCCTTCAAGTTTGAGAATGTGAGACTGAGCATATATGACCCAAGCTGGAACTGAAAAGAGTGGGGTAGGAGCTCTGAGAGCTCTCCCGTTCCCTAACTCTGTGTGTAGTACATTTCTGTGATGTTTGCTCAGGCTAGCTTATTTGAAATGCAGTTTCTGCCTAGAGCCAAAGTTTTCAGAACTGATCTCCTGCCTAACTAAAACTTCAAATATAAGCTAGACGGTGATGTCCATGCTCCTCTCTCTCTACCCTAGAATAGCTCACAGAATCATGAAATTATAGAATTATAGAATCACAGAATCACAAAATCTTTTTGGTTGGAAAAGACCACTAAAATCATAAAGTCTAACTGTTAACCCAGTACTGCAAGGTCACCACTAAACAATGTCCCTCAGCAGCACATCTACACATTTTATAAATCCCTTTAGGGTTGGTGACACCACCATCTCCCTAGGCAGCCTGTTCCACTGCTTGGTAACCTTTTTGGTGAAGAAATTTTTCCTATTGTCCAACCTAAACATCCTCCTCTTTTCACACTTCCTACAGGAAAGACAGTCTGCCAGGTCAACGGTCTCCCATAGCCTCCTGCATTTACTCCTTCTTCTTGCCCCAAGCCTGTTGGATTGCCTCTTTTTGAGATGAAACTGCTGTTTGAGGTTTCCCATCAGGCTCTGAACATCCACATTCAGTGATCATCTGTGTTAGACACTGACAAACACACAGAATACAAGAGATGCCAGTACAAGGATGCTCAAGCACACGTTAAAATAATTAACCCTCGCAAAAGCCTGGTGAGGCAGGATTCCCGATTTTACAACATGGAAAGGCAGAAGCAGAAAGGTTAAGCAATTTGCTCAAGGTTACAGGAGAAGTAATTGTCAGTGCTGAGATTAAGATTTAGGGATTTGCAGATCCTGGTCCTGTGTGTGGGCCACTCGGTCACTGTCCCTGGCACTCCAGAGAGCCAGGCTGCTTATTCTTTCTGTAAAAGTCTAAGTCTAATCCTGTGCCCTTCCCTGCTGCTACCAGATGAAGGGCTTTCTGAACTCCAGGTTACAGAGGGCAACAGGGGTTGAGGGTGGAAGGAAGTGGCAGACCCAAACTGGGATGTGCAACGCCTGTGAAAGGGGATTTTCCTCAACTCAGCTGAGGAGTGCTTGCTACCTGCCTGACTGTAGCACAGGAGGGAGAGCACAGGGACCTGATGGACATTTCGGGAGTGTCTTCTGAAAGCAGAAGCAATAGCCCATGGTGGCAATTCCCTTTCCAGGGCCTTGCCAGAATGCTGTTGTGGGCTGCAGGTCTGAATGTTATGAGAAAGGAAGGAGCTGCATGAGAGATTTTAAATGGAAACAATATCTGACTTTGTGAAATAGACAGTAACTTCACCAGGATAGCTTCACAAGAGGGTACAATTGAGAAGTATGTGTATGCGTGTATATATATCTATCTTTGTCCTAATTTTTTATACATACATATGTGTGAATATATATTTTTTTTTATTCTCTTGGGAATTTCAGTTTTGATACATGTTTGGTTTCCTCCAATCTTACATCTCATCTGAGAAAGCAAGTCACTTGACAATCCTGTGCCTCAAAGTCAGGCAGTTAATTCAGACTCCGTTCCAGCTAAACACTTCTCTCCTTTCACTTGCCTGCTCTAAATACAAGCCCATGTGATTTGCTAATTTACATAATATCTTCTGACAAGCTGACTCTGAAGTCGTCTTGGGTGATTTGCTTCTCTTTGCAAAACAAAATGGGAGACAGTAACATCCAAGGGAATGAGTGTATCTATTTCCCTTGGATTGAACGACTTCAGCTCTTGGAGCTCTGGTTCCTCTGGAGGTACTAGGACCAGAAATTATGCAGCTGCCATGGAGATGGGAGGCAGAAAACCTCTAAAGGGATCTGGAACTACATCAAGTGGATCAGCTCTCCGGCTTCTCATTACACAAACCAGAAGGTGCTCTGGGATGCTCCTCTTCTCCAGACAATGATAAACCAGCCCCAGTGTCACCCACGTGTGACAGCTGGGAGAGTCATGTGAGCTGGGGGTTTAACTATGTGCTTTCTGTCCCTGAAACAACATGCAGTGGTGTTCTGCCTCTTGTAGAGCTGGGAAGTAAAACAGATTAATCTCTGCTAGCATTAAAGAAAAAAGTTTCCAATGGATTATCTTTTCACAGAGACATAAGCCTTTGAAAATTTGGTCCCAACATATCTTGCCTATGAAGTCAATTAGCTCCTAAAACGACAACGCATTAGAAAGAACTCACAAGCTGATACCTTGCTTTATTAAGCTTGGCCAATTTTCTGTCAACAAAAATTATGCTTCTGAAGTGATGTGGAACAAGAATCAAACATGAAAGCATACAAGTATCCACTTTTGAGCCCTTGAACAGTTACAAGAAGCCACTTCTTCTTGGTATTTCTGCTACACGGAATGAATTTTCATTACCTGAAGTATCTATTATCTAATGAATAAAAAACCTGCATTATGCATTAAACTGTAGTATGAACAAAACCCCTGGAAAACATACATTATTTCATGGCAAATTCTTGTGGCAGAAATGGTATTTTTAGTGACTTCTGTGGCGTGGATGATATGCCACCAACCTTACTACTGAGCCTGCAGTGAAACTTCATCTTGACTTCTAAAGAGCAGAAGCAATGAGTTTCATGAACCAGCACGTGCTGGTCAGGGAACATAAAATATTTTCATCAGGACATAATGCTCTAGATCCTTAGCTCTGGTTGAGGGATGCAATTCCCAGACCCTGGCTGGTTCATGTGTGGTCAGAAACCTATGGCAAATTGAAGTTCCAGAAATCAAAAATAGCATAAACTGTCCAAAACAGCAATGCCAGGTCTGGAGATGTCAGGCCACCTCTGATCTGGGAGGAAAGAGCTGTACATTAATCCAGCTATAGGCATGAAATCCACAAGGCTTATATTCTGGAGAACCTTCAAATGCTGGGATCTGCACTGATGGCTTTGATCTTCCCTTTATAGACCTTTGGTCTTCCCTTCCCTTTTGTTTTTTCCTTTATAGTTTAGAATAACTTTGGGGAAAATACATACAATCAGCTCCCAAGGAAAGAGTCTTGAAAGATCCACCCATTGTTCAAACATTCCAGGATGGTGCCCCACATCCATGTTGTGTTCTGCTCCCTTGCTAGCATGAGCCTTCCCTACTGAGAGCAAACTGGACAGGAGAGTTTGCTAATATATCTGAATTCATCACAAGATATGTCATGCTCAGTCTCAGCTACTCTATTCCAGTTTTGCACACAGGGAAGAAAAGCCAAGCCAATTGTCCACGTTCGTGACAAGGCAGCCTTAATGGCAGGGGTAGTCTAACAACCTTTTAGGCTAAACAGAGTCAGCCTTAAGAAATAGAAGTGATTTAGCTGTTTGGAGAATAGTGGCAATAGCTAAATTACACCTTGGACAAGACAAAGAACAAGCACAAAGGCTGGGAAGGGTGCAGCTCCAACAGAAAGAGGAGTGCCTGGGTTGTGGCAGGGTCAAGTGCTTTCAACCTCAGGTAGCAGATATGCAGGAAGCTGTGCAGTCAGCATTGTGCTCTGAGGAGGCAGGAAGAGCCATAAAGAAGAGCAAAACCTTGTTTACAGAAGGCAAACAGCCAAGGCTGAATCTGCTGCAATAACAGATCCATAAAGTTATACTGGAGCACTAGTCATGAAGTTTGGCAGGGTGCCTGTGACTGTGCAAATAATTGATACTTTCAGTTAGGTGGCCAGAAACAGAAAAAGGAGAAAAAAATCAGTCTGACTTGTCCAAGCAAGTGAAAAATAAACTATCTTGAGCCACAGAAACATTTTTGCCAATGCAAAATATTTTGTTTTCCCACAGCTTTCATGAGAGGAAAAGAAAAGGGCAATGCAGGACTAGTTTCCCACCTGGGCTCAGGGGTTCCTCTCGATACTGAGGAGGATGCAGGCAGTCAAAGGGATGCTCCCTTCCTCCTCCAAAGCCTAGTAGCTCAGGCTCTCCCATACAATATGGGTAGAGCATACCGAACCAGCTCGACTGCAAGGAAAACGAGCTCAAGAAGCCAGAAAAGCCTCATCCATGCTTTCTGCAATATGCCGTAGCTCTGCACAAAGAGGCACAGGGGAACAAGGCACAGCACCACAATGGAAAGGTGATCAAGAGCACGGGCATCCTTGTGTGCCTGATTTTTAGCCTAGGACAAGATTAAAAGCCACATAATGAAATGCCTGAGGAGTTGTTTCAGGAATGGGTTAGTTCTTGTGCAAGAATCGTGGCATCACAGACTGGTTTGGGTTCGAAGGGACCTTTAAAGATCATCTAGTCTAACCCTATTGCAGTGAGTAGGAACATCTTCAACATCAGATTGTTCAGAGCTTTGTCCAACCTGACCTGGAATGTTTCCAGGGATGGGGCTTCTACCAACTCTCTGGGCAACCTGGGCCAGTGTTTCACCACCCCCACTGTAAAAAATTTCTTATCTCTAGTCTGAATCTCTCTCTTTTAGTTTAAAACCATCAACCCTTGTCCTGCTGCAAAGGCCCTGCTAAAAAAAAAAAATCCTCATCTTTCTTAAAAGTCCCCTTTAAGTACTGAAAGGGTGCAATAAGGTCTTCCTGGAGCCTTCTCTTCTCCAGAATGAACAATCCCAACTCTTCCTTGGAACAAGGTCAGGTTCCAGAGAGGCAGGTGGTAAATAAGGGTTACTCTATGGGATGTAGAACCAAGATGAACTAAAATACTCTGGAGTAGGAAGTGTTTATTTTTTGGCAGGGGTTGTAAATTAGTTTTAGGTGTGGGACAGAGAAAGGGGAAATTTCAAACAACAAAAAAAGGGAGTAAGACTGAAAGGTGTAGATACTCATCAGCTCAGACAGGATGAGAAAGATTGAGCCCTCACACAGCAAGGGTGGCTGAGTGTCAGATTTTGGATGGTGAGGATGTACCTGAAGATGCACATAAGGAGAGAATGGAGAGGAAGGGGAATAAGGAGTCTTTATTAATATTCTTTAATATTAATTCTTTATTAACTACTCCAATTTTCACAGACTTCTTCAAATCACAGGAACTGCAAAAGGAAAATCTCTGAGTTTAAATTACCAAGTCCATTGAACACATCTGCTTTTTTCTCTTTGCATGCCCTAAAAATATTTGCTGAGTTATTTTTCCTGCCCTAACACTGAAATAAATTATCTCCTGATAAAAATGTTTCTTGAGACTATTAGCACTGTATACTTCAACTAAATTTATCAGCCAAACAGAATATAGCATCTATGCCCCTACATCAAAAAACATACGCAGATACCCAGCTTCTGTTGAAAGACACAGTTTAAGCCATGTAAAGGAAAAAGCATAACTCAAGTCTTGATTTAAATCCCGTAACTTCAGCTACTTGCCCTCCAGTCAAAACTGTGTTTTATTGCACTCTCCTTCCACTCCCATGGTCTGCTCTGGAAAGCAGAAGCATCCACAGACAAGCCCCTGTTCCCTGCTTTTACCAGTCTGATAGTTAAGATGGCAGGTCCTGGTTATTTCCTCTCTCCTACACAGATCAGTCTGAAAACACAAGACTATGCAAGCACAAAAATTTATTATGTGACTCGCAGCCTCCAGCTATTCTGACTTCACTGGATGCCTTATGAGCATCTATTGTTCTTGGAGATAGGCTGAGATGTGCTTCCCAGAAAGACTGTTATATATCCTTGCTATGAGGAGTAAAAAACATTCTAATACTGTCATGTCATCTCTTTAGTGGTTTCTCAACTGGAATATGCTGCATGACCATGTACTCTATAATCTTCATAATCTTTATGGACTGATCCAGGGACAAAGAGGAACCTCAAATGAGACAGGTGGGCCCGTGAGTACCTCAGGGGGCAGGATCTGCATGGTTGTTAAAAACCTGGAGCAGTGGTGGGAACTGCCATGGGTGACTAGGGCCAGTTCTTCAACCACAGCCATGGGGCAGGTGTGGGAAATGTTTGACAGGTTCTCCAAAAGCTGCTTGTTGGAATTTCTTGTGAGTGAGGCAAGCATGCAAGAGATAAATAACATCCTGACCATCCTGCTCAGGCTTTCTTGCCATCCCAAACCACACTGCTCCAAAAGAGCTGCCAAGGACCAGGGCTCAGGAACTGTTTCAAAGATGAACCAATTGGTCTTACATGAAGCCCCAGAGTTTCGGGGTTAAGGGCAGGGTGGCCCTCACTGGTCCAAAGCACTTCAGCCAGAATGTCTTGAAAAGCCTTTACAGACTCTCCAGACTAATGTGCATCACTAATAAGACATTATGAAATTTCATAGCTTCTCTTCTAAGACAGAAAGCCATTTAATGGTCCCTCACAGCATCCCTGTGAGATCAGCAGAGATTAGAATCTTTATTTTATTGAAATAGGAACAGGCAGAGAGAGGGAACAGGCCACTGTAAAATCCATGTCCACATGATAATTAGCTGCCACAAACATAATGAAGAGAAATCATGGGAAGCTAAGCCCCTACACCAGTGCTTTAAGTCTTAAAAGTTTCTTGACAAAATGGCTCTTTTTGAAGTCTCTGACACAGGTGAGATTAAAGCTCTCATCTCCTGATTTGCAGAGATGTCCTGCATCCAGAAGACTTTTCCCAAAAGAGTACAGCAATAGCAGCCTGTGAGCATGAACAAGTACATCAGGAGTTACAAGAGATGGCAACACCCTCCTCTTCCTCTGGCTGGGTGATCGCTGATCTAAGTCCCCCTTTTCCTAGGTGGCAGTGACTACTACTTTACATTAGACATCCAATTTTGGCATTGTTTTCACTCCACCTATGTTGTACTGAGGGTCAAGAGGCACAAATAAGCTTCACCTGCTTAACATCCAAAATTTAGGACCTCACATGGACTAAGCCCCTTGCTGTTACCCTGTCATGATGTGAAATTAAGTTTCACAAGAGGTTCAGTGACAGGAAAAGAGGAAGGAGAATGACCTAGATTTTGTGTCAACTAAAGCCCCCTTCTGCTTTGAGGTCACTCTGGAGATGAAGGAGGGCATGAATATTCGTAAATACTTTTAATTAAAATTCTTCTGATTCTCCAAGTCATGTAGAGGAATTCATATAGCCTGCCGTGCTGGAATTGAAGGTTATCAGCTTGTGAGTAGTCAAGGTCCCTCAGAGCCACAGGAGTACAAGCAGAGCTGAGCAAATCATTTGCAACTAATATTTTTTTCATGAATTTCACCTTTGTCTGAGAATTCTCTATAAACAGACTGCAACATTCTCTAATTTATTCATTATTTATGTTCAAAAGTAATGTCGGCAAATAACTTACTCTCTGTAGAGTCGTCCATTATAAATTATAATATGGAATATGTGCCATATCCATCTATTTTCCTTTCTATTCCCTAGTAAGGGGAGTTAGGTAGCAAAGCAGTATGGTGCCAATTTTACAAGAATATGAACTATTCAGAATTCACTGATGGTCAGTACATGAGTATCTCTGTTTAAAATTCACTTGGTTAGCCCTCACGCTTGTAGAGCTTGAATATACAAATAAATGCAGAAGTCAAACACAGAAGGAATGCTGAACTCAATCAAATCAAAATTCACTTTCAAATTCAAATTATTACTGACATTTTTTTTCCACTTTCCTTCTAACTCCACACTGCTGACTAGCAAAGAAGTGCTACACATAGCAGCTTCAGGTCCAGAAGGGTCTCATGAACCTCTCTCTTTTCTTTTCCAGCAACACAGTCAAACAATCTCCAAAATCCAATGCCTAATCCAGCAGAAATCATGATTCTGTCAGGCACTTAAAATCATCCTCTTTTGCTGAAACCAAATGATTTCAGCATGAAATTAGACACTGGTTCACTGGAGAAGTTCCCTTTCTCACCTCTGCTCTCTGCCAGGTCCCCCTGGAAAGCTGAGCTGGGGCTAGAAAATACAAGCAGACAAGAAACCAAGCAGGGTTGATTTTCATAGGGAAAGCATTGCGCAGCCAGGGCTAGGCATTATGTGCATGGAAAGCTTAATTCGTTGCCAAAGACCCAGGGGTGCAAAACAAAATTTAGGCACAGTCTAGTTCAAATCTTGCTCTGCCTTGAGATTTTGAGGCAGAAAGTAGCAAAAAAGAGAAAAATGTGAAAGTTTTTTTCAGAAAGAAATACACTTTTGAAATTAGGCACACCAATCCTAATCCACTGTATGCACTCCTGCTGAAAATCACAATTCTTATTTTATAGAGTGATTTGAATGCCCAGCTTCTTCTTTAAAATCAAAACAAAAATGGCATAGTGGTCTCCAGCATGGCCCAATGCCTGCATAATCATGACCATAGGACATTGATTTTTTTCTGCTGCTGTAGAATAATGTAACTTCATAGGCAGATTCAACTCCTTTGTGCTTCAGTGTGAAAGATAATGACTGCTCACTGGAGGCCAGATCTTGTACACCTTAAACAGATGAGCCATCCCTGTTGATTTCAGGCTGTCACTATAAGCTCTTCTACCTCCCCATATAGTCTGCATCAGCACATGTGCTCCAAGTGTGTTTGCTGGGTGAGGCCGAAGATCAGAACAGCCATGACGGAGCTGTCTGTACGCACTGCTTTGGGGAGGAAATGTTGGAGTGGAGATGTCAAAAAGTGATGAGCCTTAAGAAATATTTTTGTCTCATGCTCCACTACTAGCTTCACTTCCCGCAACCAAATGCTGGCACAATGGAGACACTTTCATATGAACCCCAAGCAGCCTACATGACAAGAGTCTTTGTTGCTATGTGCAGTATCAAAGCTCCCTCTGTGTTTAAAAAAAGGGTTACAAAATTTTCAGGATTGTTGAATTGTTTGGGTTCATTCACTTATTCCTCTGTTCTTGTGGCCCTTTGAATTCACTTTCCACCAAAATATTTGGGCTTAATATTCCCAAAATAGCCGTTGGCAGGAAACGTTAAGAGTTCTCAGTCTGAGAAATAACAGGGCTGTCTGTTGGTCTGAATAACCAAGGGTTGGATTTTCAGGCTGTGTCTTCTTGAAGAGAAGGAAGGGGAAACAGAGGAACAGCAAGCGCTTCTCGCAGCAGCTGCCCATGGTGTTTACTGCAGCATTTGTGAGGGTGAATGTGGCTGCAAGCCCCCACAAGTCTCTCACTGCAGCTCACAAGCATGGTGTGAGATGTAAACTGTGAGGCGGTTGTCAGCAGAAAGTCCTCAGCACCTCCTGAGTGGAAAGAATGAAACATAGCGATCACTGCAGTTGGCTTGTCTTTGGACTGCACTAGGGACCTTCTCCAATGCCTCCTGAGACTAGAGGAAAGACCCTCCTGGGCTTCACTTGTGCTTTGGAAGAAACCTCAGTTGTTCATTTGTCTCTTTTGTTTTGGAAAATGACTAATGTCTAGTACATTTTACACTTCAGTTGCAGACTATGCACCCAGCACACCTGGGCTGGTCTCTCACTCATCAGGAAAACCCACCTGGACAACTTGCTTTAGGTGAACCTGCTTTAGCAGGGTAATTGGACTAGATGATCCCCAAAGGTCCCTTCCAACCATTCTGTGATTCTGCGATTCTGTGAATCTGAACAAATGTCATCTTCACCTTTAAGCTGCATGGGTCACCACTCCCAATTCACAGCAGAGGTCCAGTTAAAAAGTGGTGAACGGGCAAGGGCAAGCTCTGCCCCTCTGCCACCCTGGGCTCAAGATGCTACATTCCGGCTCAGAGCCATGCTTAGACCCAGTCCTACTAAAATCTCTCCTTCCTCTGTGGCTGTGGTGCTAAGTCGGTCAGCATTTACAAGGTGCTATGACACTTCAATGTGAAATACCTGGAAAAGCCTAACCTTATGGATTTGTGCTGTGACCCACCACAAGAAGCTGGAAATAAAACCATTCCTAGTTATTGTCTTGGCATGCTTTCAGTCCTCATTGCAAACGCTTCCCACATTTCTGAGGTGCACAGTCACCTTCTCATGCGCTCTGTCACCATATTAAAACCAGACATGGGTCAGATATGGCAACAGTTAACAGGAAGCATTCCCTTTCCTAGGCTTAGCACCTCAGCCATAGCAAGAAGTGCTCAGTTGCCTGCCAGAGCTGAATTAATAAGAGGGGAGACTGCCAGATGGTCAGATAGCAGTCAGTTCAGTGGAGGAAGAAACAGACTGTGCCTGAGCTGTCAGGTGCCTGACAACAGAAATTTCCAACTTCATGAGGAATGTAGAAGCTGATGGACATCACACTAAGCCCTGGAGAAAACAGCCTGAGAAGTACATAAACACTTTGGCAAAAACCATCATGCATGAGATCACACGTGGCTGTACCCTCCTTGGCAGGATAAAGCAGCATGCTGAACCTCATTCATGGGTGGGAACACACTCAGAGAATGAGCCTGGGCTTCTAGGCACTGTTCTCTACCCTGCTTTCCTTTCCTGGACTATAAGGTCTTTCAGATGAGTGAGCAGCAAGGCTCCTGCTAACCTTATATATATCTTAATGATCACTTGGAATGATAATGATGTGAACATCTATTGCAGAAAATGATCTTTGTTAATTACAGAAGGATGTTAGTCATGAGCAACGCTACTTTCCACTGAAATCTTTCTATTTATATACAACAGAGGTTTACTTATGATAAGCTTAACAGATTCAACCTGCTACATATTCATATGTGGCCAGTCTTCTTGCAGGGAATAGTGATTCCCCCCTCAGAGGCCTTGCTACAAAGGCATGGCCACAACCAAGTGCAGTGGCAACGCCCAGGAAGAGCTCACCTGTGGCAGAAAACACAACTGCCTGGGGCCTGGACAGAGCAGACCTCACCCCTCAGTGGGAATCATAGAATCATAGAATGGCTCAGGTTGGAAAGGACCTTAAAGATCATCTAGTTCCAACGCCCCTGCCATAGGCAGGGATGTCAATCACTAGACCAGGTTGCCCAGGGTCACATCCAGCCTGGCCTTGAACACTGCCAGGGATGGGGCATCCACAACCTCCCTGGGAAAACCCTACTGGTCCAGGCTCTGTGAGCGCTCACATGACCCATCACCACTTGTATGTTGTGGGCCAGATATCCCCAACATATGCTTATCCTTGAGCAAGCATGTTTCTGTGCAAGAGCAGGAGCAACTGAGAGCAGATGGATGTATCATAATTTAGCCATTCTGAAGGAGCTTCTCAGTAACTCTTTCTCCAGAAGGATCCAGGTATGTAGAAAGGAAGCAGAGTGAAATGATCCCAGATGTTTTGTTCAGAATATAGTGGGACAGTGAACTCGGAGACCTCAGAGTAAGCTAAAGTGTTCAAGTTTGAGTTGAGCCCAAGAAATAAATATGACTTGTGTGAAGTATTTCTCTAGGTGTCAGAAGGAAGAAGCTTTTAAAAACAGTTCCCAGTATCTCAGTATCATTTCTGCTGCCACCATCTGAGTCTTTCCAGAAGAATGCTGGGTGAAGCCATCTTTAATGGACAATCCCCAGAAAGGACAGAGAAGCACTCTGCTCCCCACTACCTAGAGGCAGCAGGAAGGGAGCAAGGATGCCTTTGAGACATCTACCACCCTTGCTCCCTCCATAGGTTTGACCCACCCACAGTGGTAACTGGAGCTACCCCTACATGATGACCTTGATCCACCTCTGCCCTTCCAACAACTCAACTCTTCTTTGGAAAAGGTGCCATTAAACAGCAGTACTGAGATGGATGAATTACTGCAGCTCTGTGTTGAGACAAAAAAGCTTGAAGTGGCACAATCCTCTTGCCACAGCATGCTGTTAGGGGTTTCCCAGCAGTTACTTCTGGATATCAGAAGAACTGGAGACCAAGGAATTGCTGTTTCTTAGCAGGCAACTCTTCCTGCAGCATACCGAGAAGAAAGTATTATTTACAGCTTGTGGGAGGCAGCTTCAAGGTCAGCTGGGGTCTGGCTTGTACTCAGCCTGCCCACAGCTGCTTTCTCTGGTCAAAAAGCCCTGAAAAGCACAAGGAATCTAGCCAAAGGTACAACCCAGGTGCTGGAAACCTGCACAGATGGCACCTTCGGAGAGTGGTCTGTATCTAAACATAGGCAGAGCAGCTCCAGGAAACATCCCTACATGGGGTCTGCTGGACTCATTGTACAGCTAGTCACTATGCTCTCTGACTTTGCTCCTGCTCCCAGGTTGATATATCCAGTATTAATGAGGCATTTATACTCCCAACATGGAGCCCTCTAAGAACACATATTTACTCCTAATGTCATGTGCTGTTAAAATAATTATAAGAATTTTAAATTATTATTATTGTTATTATTATTTTGGGAAGGATGATGTATAGCAGGTCTTTTTTTCTCTCCCCTGAAGCAATATAACAAACAGCAGCAGGGTGGACATTCTGTGCTGCCCATGGTCTGGCTAACCAGCTCCTCTGGCTACAGGTAAGCAGGAGTATGTGCCTGCACAATTATCACGGTTCTCAGAGTACTCTGGGAACATCTGTGACATGGAAAGTGACAGGAGTATCAGTGACATTAGGACAACAGGAAATCAGCTGTGGGCTAGTGAAAACCACAAAAGGAAACATATTTTCTACTCAAATGGTTCTTCCTGAGTCAAATGCCCAAGCTGGAGAGTTTGTTGAACCTGCACCGTTTGTTGCACAAATGCTAAAATACAACTAACATGTCTCACATGTTTGGCGACTGCCATTTCAGCCACACGGGTAGGTATCTTGCCCTGGACATGAAGGTGAAGAACCATTACATTGATTCATCCCATGTGCCACAGAAGGCAGTATTTACTGCTCTAAATACTAAAAGGTTATAAGTCTTACAGAGGAATAACAGGAGTAATGACTACTCTAGGAAGAGCTGAGCTGAGCTGAGCTGAGCTGAGAAGGAAGCTCAGGCCTATGAGTGTTTACTTCACATAAGCAAATAATAAAGAAAAACCTCAATGCGCGTGCATGCACTATAGCAGGAGCAGGAAACAGCATGGACCTTGAGGCATATCTGGGCACGACTATGCAGAGATTTTAAAACACACATTTGTTCACAGACCTATGCTGGAGGTCTTCTTACCAGAAGACACTGGCAGAGACTTGCAGAATTATTTCCCTATAGTTTTGCATTACAACCTTGCAGGTCTTTCAACACAGGATTTTGATAACGTTACCTAGTGAGAGAAGGAAAGTGCAAAGTTCAAACAGGCTCAAATATCACAGACAATTTATACTCTGCTCTCGCTCTTGCAGTATCCAGACAGCAGCCGTCGATTTTGCACATCTAATTTAGAAGGGTTTGGAGACAGGGACAAAGGCTCATCTGTGCATCCGTTCAGTAGGAAGCCTGCTATTACCTGCCTGCTCAGGACGTTATCACACTCTCTCAGGAAACATGCCTGGACTACTGAAGAGGCATGAACTGCATTAATTCTGTCCAGTATCTGGGCATTCAGTAGTCCTTTGTGCTAATATTTACTGTGCATAATTGTATCATAGAGGAGGATGCTGGACATGTTGGTGGCTAGGCATGGAACATTTGGAGATACAGCTCTTAAAGGCAGGGAGGAGTTTTGAAATTGAAGGACATGCATTTTAGAACTGATGGGTCAGTGCACAAATCATTTCACCACAGAGATATAAACTGTCATTAGGTTTAAGAGATGGAGGTGAGTTCATCCAGCTCTTACAGATTTTCAGGGTTCTCTGAAGATTTATTTGGCACTGAAATGGTATGCACTCCGTCACACTGTTAAATATTTCTTCATAGCCCTCATGACATTATTTTCTCCCTCTTTTTTCTTTTTTTTTCATTCTTTTTTTTATCAGAAGTGTACATTTTGAACCATGACTCATTGCAAGAGGTGGAGCTTGTGGTAAACTCTAGTGGAGGAACGATAGAAAACAGCATGAGCCCTGCTGGAGAATGCACATGGTCTCAACATGGAGAGCAAACCACATGAGACAATGCCATTACTCTTTCCCATCTCCATCAGCTCAGGCTGTGGGGTCATACAGCAGTCGCTCTGGGGGGTCTGTCCCACCACATCCTCACACAGCCCTAGTCAGGACACACCTGAGTTCTCACCAGAGCCAGCTGCACCTCAAAATCCTCAGGCAGATAAGCAGCAAAACTTTGTTTTTTCCCTCACAAATTCAAAACCAAAATACCTCACCTGCAGCCATGCCGGTTAACCTGCACCTTCACCTCTCTCCAGCAGATCTTAACTGGAAGATGTCTGACCCTGCACAGAGAAGGGTCACAAGTGCTGGCGGGCTCAATGGCATTGCAAAACTTTAGTGTCAGCCCCTGCCCTGCCCTCAGTGCCTGCTCCAACCTATCCACTTCCCCAGCACCAGTTAGCCTCTTTGCAGACAGGTGCCCAACACAATCCTCAGACATAAGTAATTTTTTTCTCTCAGGCAGCATGTTAATTGAATAAGCAAACTGATGTTTTGAAGGCTACAGAGTCAGCAGAGGGAAAATAGTAGTGAGCAGGAGAAACTGTCATGCCAGCAAGAAGCTTTCACTGTATGATGTGAGGCAGGGAAAGCTTCCAGAGGAAAAATGCCACTCCCAGCTAAAAATATAGTCAGCCCAGGAAGCCCCAGCCCAACAGCTTGTCTGCTGCTAACTGAAGCAACACTAGCTGAGAGAGAAGATATTGATCAGCTTCTGCAAGGAGGCAACAGAATGCCTTCTGCATTTGAATATATTCCATATTTATAGTTTGTGGCAGAGTATAAAATGTGAGGGCTTTGCTGTTTTGACAGCAGGATGAGATCTTTTCGTGCAAATGGTAGAGTTGAAAGTGCAAGATGACACCTGCCTAAAAGGAAGGATTTCCTACACAAATGATGGAGGCTTTGGGTTCAGAAACCCAAGTTCTGTTCCATAACCACATGCAAGGGCTGGGTAGTGGTGCTTGACTCTCTCACTGAAATTGGTGAAGGGTTTCTCTGTATCACCCTGCCTCAGCTGCAGAGAAAATTAAGATTTGCTTGACTTGGAGTCTTGGTGGCTACATGGTGTCCTGCTTATAAAAAGATCTTTGCTCTGAAGGCTTTAAAACCTGCTTTCAGAGCACAGCTACTAGAAAAGTGGTGACAGCATCATCCTCTGTCAGACTTTACAGGGACAGTGACAAGCTTATCCTTCATAAATGCCACTCGGGGGGAACTTAAAAGGCAAAAACCTCTTAGAGAGTTTTATTACAGAAACAAGCAAAAATAGCTACTGTACACATTGCATTGAAGTGAATACATGACCAAAATCACTCTGGAGACCTGCCTGCCACAGCCACTGGAAGTTATGTTCTCAGTTTATAGAGCCATTAGCAGTTCCTGAGCACGTTCATAGTTTGGGGCTATCTGCTGTACATACAATGTGGCATATTGCAGACACCTGTAGCCTTCATGGACTGCCTGTAATCATAGATTCATAGAATGGTCTGCATTAGAAAGGACCTTTCAAGGTCATCCCCTCTGCAGTGAGCAGGGACATCTTCAACTACATCAGGTTGCTCAGAGCCCTGTCCAACCTGGCCTGGAATGTTTCCAGGGATGAAGCATCTACCTCCTCTCTGGGTACCTGTGCCAGTGTTTCATCATTCTCACTGTGAAAAATTTCTTCCTTGTATCTAGTCTAGATCTCCCCTCGTTTAGTTTACACGTCCTGCTGAAAAGATTTTCCTCCATCTTTCTAATAGGCCCTGTAAGTGCTGAAAGGTTGCAATAAAGTCTCCCTGGAGTCTTCTCCAGGTAAACGACAATCGTAATGGTGAGGGGTCATCAGATTTCCACATATGGAGGAGAAAGAGACACTGAGGAGCAAGGAGCCTACATGAGATCTGCACCAAGGACAGATCTTTCCTTTACAATTAACAGCTTATGTGCTATAATCTCCTATTTTATCCCAGCAAGCCAATCAGAGAAAAATCACGGTCATGGCAGAAATTAGCACCACAAACTTTGCTAGACTTGACGCACCCATTTCACTATTTCAGGCTCACTATGACAGCACAGACTGCTGTGAACAGAAAGGCTCCTTTAAGGGAGCAGTTTGCAGCGAGATTCCTTGCTAAGCCATTTTCAGAAACACAGACATTTCCTAGGGCAAAAGAGGTTCCTGTGCCACAGGTGGAACCTTTTGTCATCATAATCTCAGTCATTTTCACAGCACACCAGATTCCCTGGCAGCATGGTGAGGACAAGCACATGAGACTTGAGGCATGCTGGACTTGTAGCAATGGGGAGAGAAAAGCTTCACACTCGTGGCACTGTTCCCCACATTCAAAGGCTCTCAGAGGAAACTGCCAGAAAAGCAAATATGGTTTTAAGCAGGGATGTCTCCAGAGGCTTGGGAATCTTTCTACTGGATGTTCTGAATATGCTTGCAAGTCTCAGAAATCCTGATAAGAAGGTTCCTGCTGAGATGTTCTGTTGAAGTTAAAATGCCTATCCGGAGCCAGAGGAAATCAGCAAATAAAATGTGCATTAGAGACTCACCATGCACATTTCTGAGCCTTTGGAGAATTATATTACGTGCAAAAGAGGAAGAAGGATTTATTAAGATTTACAGAACTGGTAAACATATTTATCTTGATGATGAATATTTTAACCATGTATTTTGTACAGGAGTACTAATCTATGCATTAAGCTGTGAGGATTTTGCTGTGTTTTTCTTGTCTGTTTATAGAAAGTAAGACACTTGCTACATTGATTTGTGATCCTATCCCTTTTATTCAGCCATGACATTTGCTCCTGTATTCAGCTGTGACTCAGACATTTCCAAAGCATGACGACATTCAGTTCCCAGGACATACCTTTAGTCCACCTCTAATTTTAATGAACCAGAAATGGAACAAGAAGCAGAAGAAGAAGGTGACTGAAAACCAGGACAGTTTCTCCAGAGGTACTCGGAAAGCTGGGGACTAGGAAACTCAGCCAGAGCACAGCAGCACGCTGCTGCCATGGTGCCCACAACTGATTTTATCCCAGAAGCATCTTGTTGTTTTGAATGCCCACTCCAGATACACTTTTGGCACTCTAGGCAGGCAGTGACAATCTCAAAGCTCTCATATGCATATCATTTTATCTACTGTCATCAGAAATGCAAAAAGGGAGAGATTCTGTTTTTTCAAGTATGTGTCCCACCTCCACCCTGCCCTGGTGCCATGCTGTTGTTTGACTTCCATGCAACTGGGATAGCTTCATCTCACTACATCATCCTCTTCATAGGAAAACTAGGAAGTAGGCAAAGGAAAGGAAATGCAGTAACCAGCCAAGGACTAACAAATGCATAGCAGCATAAATTACCAAGAGCTACTTACCTGACATATTTGCAAAGCCTCACCACCAACACAACTAAGAACTTCAAAAGGTATGGGGTCAAAAAAAGACCTTGCTTTATCAGTCTGGCTTTTGAAGGCAAAAAGGGCTGCACCTGATGAAATGCAGGTGGAACAGGAGAAAAATATTTTATATTTAGATATACTTATTTATAGAGGTGGGACAACAAGGGACTTGGCTGCAATCACTGAGGAGGCTGGCCTCCCTTCTGAGGCATAAGGAATTAATGTAAACAGGAGGCAGTGAGCAGCTTGGTTATCACGAAGGTATAAAAAAACCCTTTCGCCAGGCCCTGATCTATATTATGACACATTTATATGGTCAAGATAAAATAGACACTGCCTTTGCTCTATTCTAACTACCTGATTAATACGTCCTCAGTTAGCAGGACACTGGAGTCAATAAAGGCAGAAAGTGGAAAGGAGATAAGCAAGGGCACAGCAATATGTTTGTTCAGGTGTTGGCATTACAAACATTTTACACCTGCAGTCTTCCTTTGGGTTTAACAAATTCCCCTCCCATTCGCCAAAGGCTCAGGTCTCTATGGCTGCCTCTTTAGAGAGCCAGATAAATGGCTTTTCCAGGCAAAAGAAAATGCAGAAGCTTGTTTGTGTGCACCATGGGCATTTCATTGCCAGACAGCTTAAGAAAGGCCCCCCCATGGCAGAACTGAGTAATAAAGAAATTAGAATTACTGGGGTAGACTCTGCCTCATTTTATGAACCAGGCTCTCCTCCCATCCACACCAGTAAAACCCCTCAGCACTGTATAGCTGACGTCTCGGAGATGTTGTGCTGCCTCCAGTCTCACTGACTGATGGGAGCCTTGGGCAATAAGGAACCCTGAAAATTAGTCTAGTGGGTGTTAGGCTTTTTTTACATTCTGTTTCCAGTGGATTTCCTAAAAAGGAAATATTATCTTATTAATTCTTCAGCCACAACAATCTTAGAACAGATTTCCAGTTTATTAAAAATAATGCAGTATGTCAGGCAGTGCCAAGCTAACATAAAACTAACTCTACCTAAAAAACTAACTTGCTAAAAAAGAAAACCTGATTTTCTAGATCCTTTAAGTACTTTAAAGTCACTTATCATCAGGATAATAGCATAGTAAGTGGTTGCCTATGTTTAGCCTGTATCTGGGGCTGAACTATAGCAGTTGCTTTATCACCCAACTACCCTTCCCGCCAGAAAAGGGGGATCAGGAAAAGGAGAGACCTGTGAGTTAAAATGAAAACATATTTAATGAAACAGCCAAACTAATACCAAAACCAATATAAAGTACACAAAGTTACACTGAGCCCAACAAATGTGCAGCAGTCACAATGAGCTGGGGGACAGAAAAGCAAAATGAGCTTCTACTCTGCAGATAGACAGAAAACAGGACAGGATTCCCCATCAAGTCACAGAAATGCCAGTGGCTCTAACCAGAACTGATCCTTGTGTGTCCATCTGTGGTGCAAGACAGTTGGTGCCCCAGAAAGCTCACCAACTTCCAACCCAGCTTGGATAAGGCAATCGCCTGCCAGACACTATATGGTCTGCAGCTTCCTCAGTAAGTGGAAGCGGAATGGGCACTTTGGGAAACTGCAACTCGAATTCCAGGAACTCTTAAAGGCTGGAACATAAAACGGGGTTTAACCAAAATGGTGTGGGTCTTGCAGGGTATGCCATGTTCTTCCCTAGTGTCCTACTGGCCTGCAACCAAGACACCATCTCTCTTCTCCCTGTATCTCCTAGAAAAATGCTAACCTGGTTTTGCCAACTCTCTTTCTCAGACACTGAGACAAGAATGGAAGAATTTTGGCAGATTAGGTATTGATCTTTTTCCAGCAGAATGTCATGACATTTTACTTTGCATTTCTGGCCCCTTCTTTTTCTGGCTTTGCATGTGTGTGTGTCTGAGAGAGAGATGTGTTTGCTTGTGTTCGGCAAAAAGGTAGCTTTAATTCCCCTATCTCCAGTATGAATCATGGCACAGGCTGCAGCTGCCAGGCATAGCCAATGGCTGTGGTGGATGTGAATGGTTCACAGAAACACCTTCAGTGGATCAGCTGGATGTTGCTAAGCCAGATACTGGCCAGTGCCAGTGCACAGACACCTGGAGGTCCCTTTCCAGTGTCCCTGCATGGGAAAGCAATGACTGCATATTAACCAGAGCAAGGGGTGATGAGCACCTTCACAGGAAATGTAGTTTTGCTTTGGGGTCACTGGGGTGGGTAGCAGAGAGATAGCACCCAGGTTCTGGCAGTGCTGCAGCTCCCAGCACCTTTCCAGGATCAAGCCCTTCATTATCCACTCAGGGTATCTGAGATTAAGCAAAGGCTGTTTCATGAAAAAGCAGAAATATCTGGCCCAGGATCCACCACCTGAAAGCAGACGCTGTGGAGCAATCCCAACAGACTTAAAACACAGCATCGCAGCAAAAGATGTTGCTTTACAGCTGCACACCTTTGCAGCACTCCTCCACCAAAGTGAGGGCGAGGATCACATCTCCATAATTGTGGGTTTCTAAGAGATAGTCCTCAAGTGGTGTAATCAAATTCTAACTCAAAAGAACACACACAAAGGACATAAGTAATCTTCCTGGTGTTTACATTCATTACACTGAGTAATTCTGCACTGGGCACTTCTCAGAACTAAATTCTGAAAGGACAAACACAGTTTGACCAGGTTTGTTCTAGTGCAAGAAAGAAAAACAGTTTGGGTAAATTAAGAACAAACCTTAAGCTTCAGCTGCAATATAAAATTAGGTTTCAAAGTGCAGAAAAGAATGGAAAGATCCAAGCAACTATTTTGTCTCCGTTTATTGTTGACTGCCTCTGTATTTCCAAATCTCAGGCTGTTCTGAAAGCAGAAATATCAGGAAATGTATCTTTTGAAAGGTTATTGAGTTCATTAAGAAGACCTGGTTCAACTGAAATTTGCAAGTCCATGGGATAAGAATCAGTCAAATAAGAATAAAAGTTCATTCACATATATGTATACTTTTTAATACAAGAAATGAGCCAACTCAACTGTGAAATTCAGATCTGGGGACAGATTTTGGATACTGCAGATGTCTTGGCTTTGTAATCAAACTTCACTGTACCTTATTACCAAAACAGAGCAGTCATGAAGCTTTGACCTGGATAAATATGACAAGCAGGTTAAATTCCTTCTCAAGGGCTACAAAGTCCTTGAGGGATCCTATCAGCCCAGGATACCAGGCCTCTGCATCTGGTTCTTCTGATACTCTGCTAGCTATTTCTCTTCTGCAGTGGGGCAGGTATGTAGCCCATGGAGTGGCAAGGGCAGACCTGACTTTGCTAGTTTCACTCCAGGTGAGATGAAAGAGAAGGGAATGCTCACAAGGTGATGTTATCATCATCAGGCAGCTGCCAGGATCGTCTGGGTACATTGTACTGGACTTTCAACTCTCCACAGGGAGCACCCATAGTTTTTCCCATGTATAATTTCTGACGCATACCCAATGAGTCACTCCTAACAAATAAAGCCCTTCAATGGCAGCAATACCACCCCATTACTCCTCTGAGTGTAACAGCAAGATAGTGAAGTCAGTCTAATTACCTCTTCCCCCAACTAATGATCATTAATTGGAGTTGAGCTGACTCATAGCTAGGTTTTGATCACCACACAGCTCCTTTCTGGTAGGATGAGAGCTGTGGTGGCTCTGCAAAGGACCTGGCTGGCTTGCGAGACTCTTTCCGGAGCAGTTGTGATGCGGTTTGTAGGGCAGGTGGTGGGGAAGCCAGGCTGCACCTGTTCTGAGGCGATGGGATGATGGACATGGCTGAATACAATGAGACTATTTTGATATCAGCTAAATCTACCTCCTCACCATCAAACCTCAGACTGAGGGTGGGGGGCAGCTGTAGGAGGCAGGAGGAAGAAACCCAGCTGCTTCCAGACTCTCTTGGTGTGAACTCACCACTTCACCTTTGCAAGCTGTAACAACCATGGCAACAAGGCCAGCTACAGTGAAAATGAAATGGGTCCAAGGTCCAGCATCAAAGGGGAGCAGTTTCTACCCACACTGCTCTCAGAGTGTGAGGCTCCACAGCAAATTTGTGGTTAGCCTTCTGAAAGCCCCTAGGAATTGCTCAGCCAGTCTGTTCTCATCAACATGGAAATTCCTGTCCTTGGGTTTGGGGATTATTTATTTTTTACTGCTGTGTTTAATCTAGGGGAGGGTTTGGGGCAAACAAGTCAAAGCCCAGGTGCCCCTGGGCCTCCTCCTCCCACAACCCAACATGCCCTGCAAAAAACTCAGCAGATCACACTGTTGCTGAGATTTATGTAGCATGACTGGCATCGAATACCATCACCCCCCACCCCCAATTTTTAATAACTACAGATGCCTGAGGTCTTTGTTTTTTCATATCACTCATCAGCCAGTTACATGTGAAGAAGTTAAATAAAAGCACTGTTGCCCTCTACTTATAGTGCTCCCCACCATCTGTATCCCTAGTAAACTCTGTGAAGGTCAGTTAGGAAACACAGGCTTAAACTCGAGGGAGAACTAGAGGACCAGGGAGAGAGGAAAACCTCGTTTGCTACAGGACAAGTCTGTACCTACAGTTATGTTCCCCTGCGATTTAATGAAGGATACTGTTTCTCACTATGTTATGAAGCTGGCTTTTCACTAGCCCTGAGCTGGGGAGCACTGGAGGGGGTCCTCTCCCACACCGATATTCAGGGCTGCATCCTGTTATACCTCCTGTAGTGAGAGGAGTGCAGCTCAAGGTTACCCTGCAGCCTTGCTGCAGAGGGGAATTTGGGACATGACTCAGGGATTCTGCATTAGCCAGGCCCCAGCTCTGCCCAAAGCAGCATCTTCAGTTCCAGGAGCCTTTCCGCAAATGCCCAGTGAATTCAGGAAGGATATGATGCAGCAAGGAAGACCTGGGAGATAGTGTACATGCAGTATCTCACAGCCCTCACTCAGTGTAGGGAAGAGGAACACATGGATCAGGCTACCCTGTAGCACTGGGAACCCTCAAAAAAATAGGCTGGGAGAAGAGTAAGACTCATTTATGATGAGACTTGGAGATGAAAGGTAACTGATAGTGTCTGTAGCTGTGCACTATGTTTTCAGACAGGACATTACTGTATTTTGTATTCTGACTTTGAGACTCTCTCCTCTTTTTCTAAGCAGCATCAACATTAATTGCCAACTGCAGTGTGAGAGTTCCAGTTAAGCAGCTTTCACTGAATGGTACCAGTGTATACTTTAAACCCTTTAAGGGGTTATGCGTATTTTTAACTCTTAGAAGAAACTTTGTTTCTAGGGAAGTACACTGCTGATAAGACTGGCTCTGTAAATAATGATGAAACCAGCTTTTTCAAGATGGGAGAAATCTGATGCTTAAAGTGAGCAGGAAGCATATAGCTTCACAGGATATTTGCATTAGTGCCTGCCTCCCCAGCAGCATAAACTGCAGTGCCTCTAGCAATTTACTCTCTGAAAACAGAAATGTATCTATACGCTAAGGTGGAGCCATGACTTTTAGGGAACCATTTGATTGCTATTGAATCGAGTCCTTGCTGCAAAACTTCACTAAGTGATCTGGACACTGACGTTTCAGACTTTCCCCGCTGAAAGAAATACTGTTTCTTTTTAAAAGCTGAACTAACACTCATCTGTCTCCCTGAGTTCGGAAGAGGCTGCTGAGGAAGCAATGAGACAAATGTTGCAAGGTGCTACAACAACACTGCAAGTATGACAATACTTTGTGTTCCTCTCAAAATCCTGACTCTCCAGATATTTATGCAACAAGCACAATTGTTCACGTAAAAATGTTTCCTCCTCTCAGTTTTAAAGGAAGCTTTAAAAGTGCTGGCACAAAAAGCTCAAGAACTAGAAGGGAAATGAAAACATGATTAATCACATTGGTTTTGAAGGCACGTAGTATGCAGGCTCCTGAGTGTTAATCCTGAAGCTGAGTTTGATCCTACAGCTTTCAACACTCTTAGGTATGGAAGTGCTGATGGCAGCAGCAGAGCCAGCCTCCTCACACTGCCCAGCCTGAAGCTGCCTCCCCAGCACTGCAGCGAGAACTGTTTGGGTGCTGGGACCCTCTCCCTCCCTCCAGTAGCTTGGGGTCAGTGCACAGGGCAGGGGGGGGAGGGAACACATGATTTTCAGCTCTGGTACACAAAATTGAAAGTGCAGGGAAACAGCATAAAAGCATAAAAGAACACTGACACAGGGATGAGACAGAGGACGAGGCACACTTTATATTATTAACACATCTGGTTAATTCAATGGCTCCACTGGGTTTGGTTTTTTTCCTCCTACAGGGAAATAAGCTGTCATGGGATTTTTAATTTTGTGCCTCAGAGCCCTGGTTGCCATCCAGAAGAGGGGACCTTGATAATAGGGTCTTGCTATGCATCCAAGATGAGAATGCACAATGGCTGGTGTTAGCGGCATTTCTTCTGGATACCACACAAGGCCTTCAGACAGAATCTTCACACTGTTCACTGGAGAGCTGTTAGCAACAGGCCCTGCTAAAAAGACTGTCCCTATCTTTCTTATATGCCCCTTTAAGTACTGAAAGGCTGCAATAAGGTCTCCCCAGAGCCTTCTCTTCTCCAGGCTGAACAACCCCAACCCTCAGCAGAGATGTTCCAGGCCTCTGATCATCTTTGAGGCCTCCTCTGGACTCATTCCAACAGGTCCATGTCTTTCCTGTGCTGAAGACTCCAGAGCTTGACACTACTGCAGGTGGGGTCTCACCAGAGTGGAGTAGAGGGGCAGAACAGAATCACCCCCCTTGATTTGCTGCCCACAAGTCTAGCTATGCTTTGAGATAATGGTGGTCTTCAGTCTACAGAGTGAACTGAGAAAAAACCCCACAGCCTCAGAGAAGGGCATGAAAACCTCTTGGAGGCTTTGGAAAACAGGTATTTACACAGGACGAACTGCAGGGACTTTGGGGCATCATTAGAAGTTGAGATGGATGAAGATTTAAAGCAATGGTGGAAGGAATAGATTGGGAAGAAGGCAAATATTAAATAGGAAGTGGGCAGACAAAAATAAAAAGAGGGAGAGGGTGAGGGAGGAGAATGCCACTACCAGGAAAATGTAACTGATCTGGAAAGCATACAGTTCCTATAAAAAACATGATTATGCAGACTGCTACTGTCAAAGTTGGTGGGTTTTTTTCTCCCCCACCTCCCCACCCCCCCCAAATTTGAATGTGGGTCTAGACTGCCTGGAGAAAAGTATCTCAGAAAGCACTTCTTTTTCCTCCCTTATCCTCCCCTAAGCCCAGCTATGCCCATCTGATGGGCTCTGCATCATGGCATCTGCCAGAAAAGATAGTAATATAGGCTGGTTTTGACATTCTCCCTTTCTGCTCAATCAAGCCTCCTGTATTCACCCTTTCATTCTGGGAGAGAAACAAAAGCAAAGAGAAAAACTAACATGAAGATCACTACAAGTTTAAGTGTTACCTCAGGAATCACAGAAAGATGAACATTGATTGTCCTCATTGACAGGCTCTGCTTCCCCTTCCCCCAAGCCCTCCTTTCCTAAGAAATTAAATATAATAAATTTCAGCTCTATCTGAGCAGAGATCAATCTCAGAATTCACACCATTAAATGATAAAGCGTAGGAAACTAAACATTGTTCCCTGGGAGCCTGTTCTGCCCTGTGTCTCTCCAAAAAGGCATGTTCAAAAAAGCTAGAAAAAACTGCAGAAAGCTCAGCTGTATTGCTCTGGTATGGATGCCACCCCAAAGTACCCAGGGAGACCTGACACCCTGAGTGAGCCTGCCTGACCCAGAGCATCACACCACAATGGGGCTCCTGGCACTCCAGAAGGAAAACCACTGCTTTGGTGGAGGACCAGGACAACTAGTGGCACAGACCAAGCTTCATCCATTCCTTCAGCCAAATCCTCAGAAGGGTCTTTTCCTTGCTCCAGAACACGACAGCTTTGCAGGTAACAACAGGCAGAGAGTGGAAAGGGGATGCTCTTGGTCTCCCAGGGTGTCTCCAGGCATGCAGCAGGCTAAGATTAACCCAAATGACCCTGTGTTCCCAGGAGATGTGAGTCAGAGTGAGTCAGCTCCCATGTGACCTTCCTTTCCGCTCTCAGCTGCACAAGAAACAGTATTATTGATGGCAAGCTTAATGAGGAAGTGGAAACAACAATGGAGAACGATTGTACTCCACAGCGGTGTGCATGCAGGCTTTAGTGCCCAGAAATGCTCCATACTGTCTTTCCATTGCCTGCAGACATGATATCTGTCCCAAGGAGATTTCTGACCATGGCTGTTCCTCCTGAGAACTGCCCCTTCAAAGAGATGTTTCTTCCCTCTGCAGGATGACCAGTTTTCCCCTTTCTCACCAGTAGCTAACCGAGATCTGGCAGGACAGGACCTATGGAGACCCACCATCAATCACCTCCCTATCTACAACCACCTTGTGCTTACTTGCAGGGAAAAGCAAAGAAAAAAAATACCTATAGGCCAGGCTCCAAAGAAATGCACGGTCAGATATTGGCTCTGCTGCGGTCCATGGGAAGTGATGAACCCACAAGAAAGGATTAGGCAGCTGAGGAGCACAGCAGACTCAATTCTGCATCCACACACAGCACAGCTGGTTGATTGCAAAGGGTGGTGTGGAGGTTTGCGAGCCTGGCCCATGGTTTTTCAGCTTGTATTTCTGCCTGGTTTCGCACACATCAGTCTATTCAAGCCACTCCAGTTTAGCTTCTTTCAATTGGAACAAAATGGCAGCTAGTTCAGTGTCTGCAAGACCATGAAGTAAGTTTGTGTGAAAAGATGGAGAAACTGCTGTAAGCAGCCCTGCTTGGGTTTTCCAGCCAGGCAAGCAGATTTTCCTTGCGGCGGCTGCTGTTGTGTACTGCAGACTCTTTTCCTTTGGAAAGGTGGTAGTTTAAATTGGAGTTAGCCATAGGTTACCTGCCAAGTTCAACATGCCTCTGAGACAAACACGGCTCTGTCTGCGAGAGGCCCCCACGCCACCGAGGCTATGCAAAGGCCAGCTCAGCTATGGAAAACAGCAGGGAGAGGACTTGGCTGCCTCAAAACAGAACTGCTTCTTGTAATGTAGACATAAACTTTTCAAGGAAGGGTTGCTGGAAGGGCAGAGAGAAATGTGAAATACAGGCCTGACTATTTTTTAAAATTATTATTATTATTATTATTATTATTATTGCAAGAGTTCATTCTCAGTTCCCCTGTGCTTCACACAGACATTGCTCTGTCCACTGGCTGCCTCTGTGCCAGGACCACTCAGCTCCTGGACCAGCAGGTTTCAGCCTTTTCCAGCAGTCATGCCACATGTCCTAGGTTCAGAGCCTGTCACACTGTATCCCTGGCCCCACCAAGCTGCATCCCCAGCAAGAGGGGATGGAGAACAACTGGAGCCATACTCTCTCCAGGATCTCTGAACTGTCTCTCCTGGGTGCTGCTGGAGAAAAATCAAAGCACCCTGGGCAACTCCCCTGGTACAGGAATTTTGAAGAGATCCTACAGGTTCAGCAGCATTGATTCCTCCCTTGATGGTTAAGGGAAAGAGGCAGAGCACCCTGACAGCCTGAAGCTGCTAAGTCACACATCCTGGTGGAGAGCATCAGTGGATGTAGGACCTGCAGCACTGCTGGGAAGAAGCACCTTGCTCCCTCTTCCTCCTCCTGTTCCTGTTTCTCAGGTGGGAGTGGCCATGGTTTGCTCTCTTCATCTTTAAAGCTTGTGGTAGCCCAAGGTGCAGTATCAATCTCTTATACTCAACGCAAGGATCTGTGATTAAAGTAACATAGCCAGTAACCTGGTCATTCATAAATCCATTCTGCCATCTTCATTAGCTACCCCAATTATCTAGCAGCCCCACCAGGAAAGTGTCTGCCAGCAAAAGAGACCTAAACCTCTCCAGGCAGAAACCCCTTTAAAAGAAGCCCTACACAGCCACACTATGTGTGGATCCCCAAAACATGATGCCAGAATAAAGAGCAGAAACCATGGGAGATGACCTACATGCCTTTTTGTGAGTTCTTCACATTTTAGGCAGCACAAGGGCCTGATTAACCAAAATGACTCTAAAAGCTCTTTGTGCAGCAGTAAAAGATGAAGCTGAAAGGAGGGGCTTTTCCAGAGCGGTGCATGAACCAGCCGCACAGTGGAGAGATGGATGAGGTGAAAAGTGATGTGCTGTCAATGCTAAATCTGCTGCAAGGAGCCGTTTCAGGAACACAGTGGCAGCTTCACCTCTTTCTTCTCCCCCCCTAGCACTCACTTCCAGGACCATGTTAACAAGCTGAGACCTAAATCCTTTAATGTTTTCTGCACAAGCAGATTGCCATTCCTGAGTGAAACCCATTGGATCTCAGTGGTCCTCTTGGGACCGGACAGGGGACAGAGCTTGACCAGAAGGGACAGAGATGCTGGAAAAGGGAAGGAAAGGGACATAGGTATGGAAACATTTGGGCACAATGCAGTTGAGACTGTGCCCGCTCAGACAACATAAGGGTACCAGCTATAGGGACTTCATGAAATAAAAAAGCAATACGGTTGAACTCATGGGCAAGGGCCCTTTGACAAAATGGTCTGTCCTTTGAAAAGTCTGACTCAAAGAAACTGAGACTTCCCATGGCAATGCTTCCATGACTACAAAACTTTACTTAGGTGCTCGGCTGGACCTGGTCTTGCCTGACTTGTCTCGCTTATTCTCCTTCTCTGCACTGTTTTGCCTGGAAAAGCCTCATAGCAGCTCCACGGTTTGAATGCCGCTCTGCCCAGCTACAAGCAGGAATGTGGTGGATCTGCGTCTTGCATCCCAGCACAATACCCCAGATGCTGATATTTTCTCCATCACATGCCTCTTTCTATTTTCCTGCCATCCAGCACCCAAGCAACCCATCTAATTTTCCTTATTTTCTCTGCCTATATGTCTCATTCTCAGCCTACCAGTAGATCCAGTTGAATTATTCACTGCAATCATTCTCATTAATCCAGCCTATTTGCTGAGCCAGCCCTGACGTGCGAATATATTTGTCATCCCTAAGTATTTGCCGAAATAGCCTGTGTGAGCCATTTAGCCTGGGGCCATTCATAGTAGCTATTTGTGTTCCTTTCCATTAAAACTCATCTCTTCCATAACAGCCAGTACAACCCCAGTGCAGCATTGACACTCTGGCCAGGAGGGACAGTGATGCTGGGAAAGGGAAGGAAGGGGAAATAGGTATGGAGACCTACCGGGTGCTGATCTGGCACCTTGGTGCAGGGCAAGTTCCCCTAACCTGTTTCTGCCTTAGCAGCTTGGCAGAGTGCAGCACTGGCTCCTGAAGGCAGAGCTGTAACTCCCCAAAGTAATGCTTTTCCCCTCTATAACTATTGCTTTTCTTTTTTTTTAAATTTTTTTATTCTCTCAAGTCATAGCTTTTCCTGGCTATGGATACCAGAGTTAAATGGATTTTCTGTTTGCTTCTTCAGAAGTGCACATGCATATGGGTGGAGAAAATGTACTAAATGCCAAAGATTATATTTTTCCAAGTGTTGTAGAAGGTTCTGTGGTTACGGTCACAGAGAGCAAGGGAAATGCAAATGCTGAAGGGGCCGCAGGAGCTGGAACTGAGACCCTGTGCATAAGACTGGCATGTGTTTAACACGAGTGGCTCTAAGTGATCTGACTGAAAATATAACCCATGCACAGTGTTGAAGCCTAAGCTGTTTGCGAGTCATTTCTGGTGATGGCTGCCTAAGAACTACAGATTGTGTTGCTTGCTTATTTTGATTTCCTAAACCCTGGTAAGTATGTGCAACACCCTCAGCTGCACAGAATCCTTTACAGTCATAGAATCATTTATGTTGGAAAAGATCCTTAAGGTCATCAAGCTCCATTGTTAACCCAGCACTGACAAGTCCACCACTTGGCCATGTACCTCAGCACCACATTTACGTGTCTTTAAATCCCTCCAGGGATGGTGACTCCACCATGTAGCTCATCATCGTTTGTTATCAGTGCAGTATGTGTTCAATATAAATTACACTATTAACTATGCATGTGTATTGCAATTTGAAGGATTTGCCCCTATTAAATATGGGGTAATGCAGAAAAAAAATCCCGGTTAGTGACATATTCGTTGTAAACCCTGACAAGCTAGGGCCCTCAGCTAGACAGTCAACTTTCAACACAAAATAACCCTGAAAGTGGCAAAGCTGAGCAAAGCCTAGTCCCTGCAAACGTAAATGAAATTCAGCTTTTGAGATAGGTGGTGTTTGAAAGGATCTCTGAATTAGCCAGACAGCACTAACTTCATTCCTTCAGACTCCACAACCAAGAGGATGCAAACCATAAAAACACAGTGTATCAAGACACAAGATTTCAGAGGTTTTGCCAGTAAATTTTTTAGCCTTTGGTAATGATTTTTTGCAAACAGGTGATAAAATGCAATTGCTCCTTCCATTTTAAGTGAGAACGATAAGGACCCCAGAGAAGACGAAATATATTGTTCCACAGCTTGATATATTCATAGTTTTAGACCTACACGTTTCATTGAATGAGTTGTCATCAATCAGCTAGGAAATAATTTAGGTCTATGAAGCATGCTGTGTTTTAGAGAACCAAAAGATGCACTGCAGAGCCCTTCATCATGACAATGGGGACACTAACTCTGGGAAACAGTTGTTTCCAAAGATAAAGCCTCATGGATCAAAACTCAGCCTGAGAAATAACAGTAAAATTATACCGATGCTCTGAAATGGCTCTGAACCAGCTCCCAGAAACTCATCACTACCAAAGTCTCTACTTGCTGCACTGCCTGGTAGCTCCTTGCTTTCCACACTCTCTTCCCTTGCACGTGCAGGAACCCCACTGACACACAAAGTAATTCTGCCCAGGTAGAAAGACAAATTTATGTCACATAGAGACTTTCATAACTGAAAGGAAAACTCTACCTGTTTTTTCAGATGAAAGGACCAGTCTTGAAATTTATAGTTGTCTAAGTTCAGTGGCTAGGACTCATATTTACCTCACATTTGCATGAAAACTAGAGCAGCTTTGTGCACCTCATCTCCACAGACCTTCACTTGCAACTTGGATGTTGACACAAGTTGAGAATATATCTCTGAGAAGAATCAAATCTTTTCTTGCCTTGATTCTGCAGCAGAGACCACCACAGGAGAGAGGTGAGCACACCAGGGTGGCAGAAGGCATGGTATGAACACCATCATTCTTCCTCAATTGTCCTTGTAATCAGATCCCAAGCATCATAGAATGGTTTGGGTTGGAAGGGACCTTTAAAGTTCATCTAGTCCAATCCTCCTGCAGTCAGCAGGGACATCTTCAACTCCATCAGGTTGCTCAGAGCCCTGTTCAACCTGACCTGGAATGTTCCCATGGATGGGGCTTCTACCACCTCTTCAGGCAACCTGTGCTGGCGTTTCACCACCCTGAATGAATGCCATAAACCCCTGCCCCCGTGCCCATGGCTGCTCCCAACCGCATGCAGCAGGGCTGGGGATGAGGATGACCACAGGAAGGGGCCAGCAGCTGCAGAGAGGAGAAGATGGCCTCAGCCTCCCCATGGCAGCTGCAGTTGCGTCTGCTTAGAAATTGCTGCAAAGTGACAATTTTTATTATATGAAGTGCTGAATACTTGTTTGGAGGAAACGATGTTTCCTCACAGCCAACACAAACTGGATCCTGAACAGCTATGTGGTGATTAAATGAAACTCTATTAGCTCAGGTCTGTTTTTGAACTGGGGGGAAGCTGAGCCCAGCAGATTAACATAGGGAAAAAGTAGAGGATTTAAAAGACGCAGAGGCTGTGTGGAGCTGTACCCACCCCTGGCTCTCTGCAGAAATCCTGCCTGGGGACCAGAACGCAGCTTTGTTTCAGGGTAGGGTCGGATGACTGTGCTGTCAGAAATTGCCATGCTTTCAGCCAAGATATGGTATCAGTGCACACTGGTCACCTTGGATAAGGAACTACTTCAAAGGAGTTATTCTCACAGGAGCAAAACTCACCCGCTCTCTCTGCCTGCTTCCAGGCAGTGATCTGCAACCAACCACAGGAACAGGAGGGGTAGCTGAAGAAAGGGAATTGAATGCTTAAACACTTGGCTGCAGATTATGAAATGTTTTACATGTAAACTAGGTTAAAATAACATGATGAGAAGGAGAGAATATGGAACAGCAGGTTCGTGATTACCAGTATTGGTCTAATGTGCATTCCTGGAAAGGTTAGAGCACATAGGAAAACCTCATCTTAAGAAAAAAAAAACACCACAGATCAGAGTCTTGTGTATCCAAGAGTTTTAAGTATTGCAAAGCATTATGATTAACCTGAATGACAGCATTCTGAGCACCAGGAGAGCTCAGTGAAGCAAATCATGCTGAACTAAAATTAGCAGCATCTAAAATTCAGCCATCTACTTGGCATCCACACGCAATGCTTCCCTGGACCCAGACCCATTCCATCACTCAGCTTTCCCAGTGCCGTCAGCTCCTCGCTTTCAAAAGCACTGCAGAGTGTATTGCTGCTGTTCACATGCAGCTTGCACCTGTCTGGAGGCAGCAAGCCCAGTTTCTAGACATGGGTTGGAGTGGGGTTTTTTCCCAATGCTCTTCCCATGTTTATTTGCTGATTTTTTTCAGGCATCTGGAATTCAAGATGTGAAGTGGGGATTGTCTGTCAGCAAAATGATGGAAAAAGACCAGATATAAGAGGACAAGACCATAGGTCTAGAAATACACTGGAATCTCCCATGGCTCAAAATGGACATGAACCATGTCCTGAGAGAAGCAAGGAGGGGTTTACTATGGTTCACATGCTGTGGGGCAGTAAGACAACAGTTGAGGTCTGCTCCTAGGGTGACTTAGCACAGAGAATGAGTGCGGAAATAAAGTTTTGCTGCTCTATTCCATATCCTGTGTACAGAGTACCACTGGACTTGCTTACTCTAAGCATCTTTTCGGCTCCAGGATCACTATATTCATTTACAATCACAGAGCCATTTAGCTTGGAAAAAGACCTTTAAGATCATTGAGTCGAACCATTAACCCTGCACGGCCAAGTCCACCACTAAACCATGTTCCTCAGAACCACATCTATACATCTTTTAAATACATTCAGGAATGGTGACTCCTGGATCTTAAGCTCTGAGACATGCTTAAGCACTCACTCCCCTTATACAGGCCCAGGATCTTGCTCCCAGGATGCGGAGGAACAAGTCTGCTTGTGTTACAGACTGGTTCACCAGCAGTAATCCCAAAGCCAGCTCCAGCTGGAAATGTTGAGCCCAAATTGTGGCTTAGCTCCATCACTAAATGGAAAGTATCCAGGTAAAGGGATTCAGTGTCACCTCCCAGTGCTCAAGAGTGCATTGCAAGGAGTAACTTCTCAAGGTGGTTCACCGATCACCATCAGCCCTGACCTTTCCTGCCCACCTTCTCCCAGATAGACACAGGCAGCGACACTCAAGGCTCTTATCAGCCAGGGCCAGATTTGAGAGCAGGTTTCCATTGCTACCCTGATGCTCGGCCATGCCAAGCCAGCACTGACTTCCAAGAAAACTTCCTACCCCAGTAGCTGTCTTACCTTGCTACAAAACATGAAACATGGACACATTTCATTGGGATCACCAAATTAGACATTTTTTATGGCATGCAAGCAGCAAGTAGGATCCCCAGAAGCTGATAAACCGGGCAAGGTAAAGCAGGAGGAGGAGAACACTCTTGATTGGAACACATAAATGTTGGTTAAGAAACAGGCCTAAAAAGCAGTTTGAGGCACGATCACTGAAGCTGTTTCTCCTTTATATAGGCTACCTAGCATTTTGCATGATAAACAATTTGTGAAGGTTTCTTGAAACGCTTGGAGATTACTATTAGTTGCAGGAGATCTCAAATGCAGCACATAGAGCCCTCAGGCTAGAACCATGCCTCTTTCTAGATTTGCAAACTGCTGTCCTAATTTTGTTACAGAAGGTAAAGCATTAAAAATGAGTAACTATTTTGCTCTTCCTCATTCCTCCCCCCACTACTTTTCCTCTCCTCACCTGTGTATGCTTGCTTCAGAAACCTTTTAGCACTGAGTCTCAAATATCCCACAGCAAACCAGTGCCCCTTCTAGAGGTGTCACACATTGCTTGAACACCAATGACACATATTGCACTGGAGTTGCTGGGAACCAAGCGAAGAGGAAAGCAGAGAGAAGGAAAAGAAAAGCAAAGGACAGAAGCAGAGGAACAAGGGCTTTGTGATGGCAGTCATTCTCAGACCTTCTTTGAGGGTGGCTGTTTGCCACTAGGAAACGGTACACAAAGATTTTCTCTTGCAGGAATCTCAAGAAGGTTATGAAGTCAAACACTTGGGACTTGGGCAGTACCAGCTTTCCCAGAACACCTTTTCTTCATCACGCACATGTGCAATAAAATGCTGTATTTTCAGTCAAGATGGAGGCAAAGGAGAGCAGAATCCAGGAGAGAACAGTCAGTTATAGCATCTCCTAACTTCCAACCAACAGATTTCGTAACTGCAGGAGCCCTCTTTTACAATGTGTGTGTTGGCATGTTGATGCACACACACACACAAATACACACACACATAAGGTAGATTTTTAGCCACCACCGGTGCATAGGTAGCCAGGTAGATTGCACGAGCCAAGATGTGAACTCCAGCACAGAGAGACAACCCATCTCCCATGCAGAGCAGCCCTACATCCATCAGCTGAGTCACAGGGTTTATGTACCCAGCCAAATATACCAATTGTTGCATTCTGACATGGTTTCTGAGGGGCCTGAGAAAAGGCAGCACAGTTACACAGGACACAAGAAAGCAGCACTCATACTTCTACCATTTTACTAAGCTGTTCCAATTGAGTGGTTTGGGTCAGTTACCTCCCACCAACCAGCAGACATGTCCTCTCTATCAACACACTGATTTAGTGGGCAATGTAGAAATGAGCTTGCCCTCCTCTGCATGCTTAAAGAGAGGCAGAAACACATTACCAACAAGACTAGACACTTGTCATGCCTCAGCCTCTGACAGAGGATAGCCTCCCAGGTTCATTTGAAATTACAGATAATTTTCCTGCTTTTAGGAAAGGACTGCCAACAGTTTGTTGCAAATGTCCTTTCCAATAGCAATAAGTCACCGAAGTCCCATGGCAGTGTTAGCTTCCACCCTGCATAAGCACAAATATAGTAATCAGAAGAAGGTTTTGCAAAGACTCTTGGTGGCTTTCAGTGCTTAGGGACTAGAGACAAACAAGCCATGACTACAAGTTTTGTACAGATCGTTTTCAGCTTTTCCTCTCTGGGCCACACAGAGCTTTGCCTGAGGCACTGATACTTTAAAAAAAAAAAAAAAAAGAAAAAAAAAGAACCCCAAACTTAAGCTGCTCAACAGATTTGTTGGCAAGATATGGATCTTACAGTTAATTCTGTCTGAGTTCTTGTTAGACATACTTATATACATGCATGTTTTTATTTACAGAAGACTGGCACACCCATGTCTGGCTCACTTCACAGCCTTTGCTCCAGAGACCTAGCAGGGCTTTCTGAAAACAGGATCTCACCTTAAAACCTATTATTCCATTGGCAAATAATGAGGTTTAATTTTGCTTTCGGTAGGTAACCAGAGGAGTAAATCTTGACTGGTTGAATGTTCACAGCTCATGAACACAAAAGAGGTGTGAACACAGGGAAAGCAAGCATGTTTTTAAATCAGAGTAAACACTAACAGAAAATGCACTGCATTCTTCCAGTCTGGTAACTGAAGAGTGCGCTGGGCTGCTGTGTTTACTCTGGAAAGGAGTGACTCCCATATGTGCAAGAGTTAGACAGAGGCTCATAGAACTGACTGAGTTATTTGTCACAAATAATTTTAGAGATTTGGGCCTTTGCATCTCACAGTTTATTTGCAAGCAAGGTTCTTTTTTAAACAAGCCTCTTCTATATTCCTAACTATTTGGTAAACATTCCAGGCAAACAAATTTCAGCCTCCCAATTGTTTGCAAGCTGTGTCCATTTGCTATTCTTAGTTCTGTTGTAGTGTGGTGGACTCCAAGTTCCTCCATGAGAAGGAAGAATTCCCCCAGGGCTAGAACCAGCCTTGATCAGCAGTTGCCTGCTGGAAAGCACACCCTGCCCAGACAAACATACATATCCACCACTTCCTCTACTGTAAGACTACCAGTTAACAGCATTGCTGTAAACATGAAGGCACCCAGGAGCAACCAGTGCTGTTGTGATAAGTTCTTATGATAGGTCTGGATGGTGAATCATTTATTTGCTGGAAATAAAAAAAAAAAAATACAAAAAAATCTATTAACAAATGAACAAAACAACCAACCAACAAAAAACACAAAACCCACCAAAACCCAGTTTCAGAATGGCCAAAGCTATTTGTAAATTCAGGCAGCTCCACTCTGCATGGAGTATTTGAACACTTAGCAAGCCGGAGACGGGCAGACTGAGGGCAAACTATTCTAGTTGCTGCTGATGGAGGTGAAAAGGTTACCACTCCCAAGCACACTTCGCTGTCCAGCCTTTCCCCACACTGAGGATAGTTATTGCATTCACTTTTTTACCCAGTTTAAATAGTTTATTTCATTACTTCCAAACTCAAACCTGTAAACTTTCCAGCTTAATAATAATTGAAAGAAACCTGAAAACATACTACTGTTAAAAATTTTTTTTTTTAATTTCCCAGAGCTTTAATCATTGCATAACTGACAGAAAGTTACACAGCTATGGTAAAGTTACACAGCAGTAGGAACTGCTGACAAGGATGTGGGAAGAAAGTTATGACACCACCTGGGGACAGAGAGGAGAGAATAAGTAATCTGAACCAACAGCTGGAACAGGTCTTCAAGGTCAAGAGCTGGAACAGGGATTCAAAGGCAAAGCAGGCAAATTCATGGCAGACAAATACCTTGGGTGTTACTAACACATAGGAACTGCACTTAATTCAGGAAATCCCTGAAAATAGTTGAAGGCTGGGAGGGAACTCAGGAAATGCATGCTCGACATGCTTGAAGTCTTCCCCAGGCACCTACATCTGGCCACTGGTGGTAGAAGGACCCAGCACTAAGCAGATCCTTGGTCTGGCACTAGAGAGATACTTGACAAGTGGCTACACAGCTGTGGTGGGCAGCCTACACACCTGAGGAGCTGGACAGCTTAGTCCAAAACTCTGCTTCAGTTCCAGCTAAGAAAGTCTGGTGAGAAGACAGTTCATTTGGGTGGGGCTAGTCTGTGGGAAGAAGAGGGAGAAGGTGGTAATGGGCCTTGAGCACTATCTGCTGAAGATACACTCATTGTATAGCCAACCAGTGCTTTTTTAAAGCATCCTTAAAGACCATGAAGCAAGGCCAGATCACTGTGAGAACAAGCAAAGTCAACGTATGAGGAATACAAGCTGATGACTGGTATATTGTCTATGTCTCCTGCCAAGGATACAGGTGTCCCTGTGATCAAGCAGCATTTGCTAATACATTCTTCCAATGAAGCACTTTTCTAATTCTTAGAACCTCTCCTAACAGTTCTACAAAAGTAATGCTGCCTCCACTTTTTAAGGTCAAAGGACTTTTTTTTTTTTAACAAAGGCTGTTGGAGCAAGTGGGATAAGTGACAGCATCTAGATTTAATCAGCATCATTAATACTGACTTCTAAAAGAAGGCAGTTCACACAGGGCAGGTGATAGGATCAAATATATTGTTTACGCATGCACAAGAAGAATAACCTTCTGTCTTCCTTGCATCCTGAAGCTCTCCAGAGCGTGTAAACGACAACACTTTCATGTCACTAGATCAGGCAGTTGGAACAGTCCTGGGACCGCTCCTTTCAGCAGTTAGTATGGTTCATACACCATCTCCCTGCATGAGAATCACAAGGTCTGTTTCTAGACGTGCTAAGAGAACTAAAGTGTCACCTCTCAGAAATTTCAGCGACCTGTGTAGATTGACTTACACTATTAGCTCCTGCTGGGCAAATTTAGGCTACTGAAATGTATGTTGTGAGTCACACATTATAAGCCAACAAATATGTTCTCCTACGGCATGGTGGAATAGATTTTCTGGACTATGAGGAGTATGTTGAGCCTTTGATGTCACATTTAACTTTTGTCAGGCATTGGCAAACCTTTAAATACATTTAGCACAGATGTGAGGGCATGGAGGAGAGGTCAAAGGTTTAGTAGAAACCTCAGGTTAATCTCAGTATGTGTTCAAGTCATACAGCTTTACTTTTGAAAGACATTTGGGACTTGCACAGACAAACTTTGAGGGATTTACAACTTGCACTGAACTACTGAAGGCTAGGCACCACATCAAGACATGAATTGGACAAAACCTATGCCTCAGGCACTGGGGCAGTTTTCCAAGTCAGCCTCATATCCAGCCTTTCCAAGGTATTTGAGTTCACTGGCCATTACAAAACTGCTGCTCAAAGACATCAGGAATGTCTGTCTTAATGGAGAGAACAGTAAGGCCCACAATTTGTGTTGTGATTTCCACAGAAGAACTGCATATACCTCCCATGCCAATTGCTGCAGGCCCTTCCCAAAGGTCTTTGCCTAGGAACAGTATCCAGAGATGAGCTAACAAGGATTGGAATGAAAGAGGTGTGTGCCCAGCACCAGTCCAGAAAACTTCCCTGTACTGCAGACATGAGATTTGCCCTCTCTCTAGATCTGATTTTTCTTCACTAACCATGTCGAAGGCAAGACGTAATACTGACACTTTGTCCCCCATGAGTATGGTGGTGTGGAAGCCCATAGGCAAACTGCTACACAGTCTACACCCTCTTGCTTGCTTCAGGGAATGAACAAAACCATGCTCTTTGGACCTAGAAGCACTAGGCCTGCTAGTGGCAAGAGCTCTTCAAGCAGATGATGTAAGCAAGCTCCTTCTGCAACAGTATTAATGAGGGTCCTGACTCTTCTGCTGCATGTCAGCCCCTGCGCCTCAATTTAGTAAGAATTCACTAATCTATAGCGCAGCTTTTTCAGTCAGAGACCCTAACAGCTAGAGATAAATTAAGCTGGAATTTGAGCTGGACCAAGAACATTTGAGTAATCCATCCAGCCTAAGCAAGATCCCCCAAACCAGGAAACTCAGTGAGAGCCTAGAAAGAGAATATAAAAGAAAATAAATCCAGGCACAACAGTCACGTGCTGATAGGATGGCCCAGCAGAAATGAGAATGCATTAGAGGCCACAAAGCCCACTGCCCATCCAGGCTGCTACAAGCACAAGTCAACTTGTGTTGACTTGTCGCGTAAGGCAACTTCAGCTGTGACCAGAACTTTTTTCAGAAAAAGAAAAATGGCATCCTTCAAGCCCTATGGTTTATTTTTGTGGTTGTGTCCTACAGCATCTTATGCTGTTGCCTTTCCCTGAGTACCTGGGAGACAGCAGGAGAGGAAAGCTAATGAATCCCATGAATAAAAGTGTATGCTCTGGTTGAGCTGCAGCCTGTCAGGTGTATTTCCCTCTTACCACGTAACACCAACACTGTACCTGTCCTCAGTACAACATAAAGGTACACTGCCATAGTCTAGAGGTATATCCTGAAGTTGGAGAGCCCAGGCACCCTTGTAGTGGTGTTTCTCATAGCCTAAAATCATGCTACTAGTCCCTGACCAAACCAGCAGAAACTTTCATCAGGTAGCACTGGTAGGATTTTACAGGCTGTTTCTGAACTCAGTCCAGCTTTTCTCTTGTGCAATAACAATGCTCCTGAGGTCAGAAGTTTCATCATTATCATGTAACTCCACCAACATGACTGCCCTGCTTCTCACATCAGATTATTTCCACACTGAGTGGGGCATCTTGCTGAGGACAAAGGCTGGCCAAGACATTTTTGTCTCTCACAAAGGCACTGCTGGCTGACAGAGTGCAGCATGCTTTCCATCACAAATCCTTCAAAAAGCCAGAGTAGCATTTCTCCTGCTCACACACAGACCCATTCCAGCCTAATGCACTGGCTACATGGGACAAGTAGATTTTCTAGCAATAATACCATTAGCTGTCCTTACTAGATGCACTGCTGCAAGGCTCTGGCATATAGGAAGGTGGGTATACATAGAAAGCATGAGAAATCTGAGAGCAGACAAAGAGGACTTGTATCATAAGTAAGTTGGAGAGGATAAGGATTGCCAAGCTTTTAAGAGGAATTGGAATTTAATGAAGTGATTGAACAAAGAAATTGAAAACCTCCTTTGCCTCCTGCAAGAATCGAATGGATCTGAGCAATACTTGGCTGCATTACAGGGTTGTTATTTAATTTTAGGTAACGTGGAAGCTTTCAATGTACTTCATAATTCTATTGACATTTATGATTTGAGACACTTAATCTTGAAAACACAAACACAACACTGATCTGTCTCTCACCCAAGAGAACTGAAAATTTGTGTCTGCAGCTCTTCAATGCAGCAGACCTGGGCCATGCACAGCAGGGGCCAGCTTTTACTTACCTCCATCATGGATACTTGACAGGGACCTTGTGCTTTGCAGAGCTGAATTATTCAATCCTGAATAATTTGAAAATTAGCTTGCTTCATATTTACCTTGCAAGCTGTGGCTCTGGTCTCGCTCCTGGAGAAAGCCCCTACCCCTCCTATGCCATGCTTAGGCTGTGATTCTTCCTCCTGTAATCCTGGCTGGAATGAGTGGAGCCATGGTTACTTCATCCACACATCAAGAGCAAAGCTCATGCAGGTTACCCTTGTTAAGACTCCTGACTGCATGGTCCGGGGGACCAAGCACTCACTCCTGGGTATTCCAGGGCATCTGCAGAGCTACAGCTGACCCTGTGTGTGTGTTGGAGTATGTGCACGTGATATTGTACAACAGAAACTGGCTGGGAACTGTTGTGTCGTTCCCCCTCCCCTGGTAAAAGATCTCACACAAACCAATATGAGAAATGATGGTGTATTCAGTCTCATATTAGGACCAAAGTGCAGGTCTGTTCACATGTGAGAGCAGATGTGGACAGTAATCATATGTATTAAATTGGAAGAATACATGTGGCAAGCCTGAAATTAATTAGGATGCAATTCTGCTCTCATTAATGGGTATGTAATGCCCATTGACTGAACAAGATGTTGTATCCTTGGAACAGACTTTGGTCCCTAGTTTTCACACCATGAAATCAGCTTCAATGTTTCAAAGACATTACAGTAGCAGAAAACTTGACCCTTGGTCTTCGCTACCAAATGTATTTTCAGAGTATGACTAATCTGTAAGGGTTTACATCACACTGATTAGTTAGTGAATGAAGAGCACTTTGAAGATAAAAAGTGTTATTATTATTTCCATATTTTTGCCAAACCAAAGCTCCAATTCTGCCAAATGTAAAGCACTACCTCCAACGCTTTCTTTGCAAGCAGACCCTCCCCACATGCCCCTGTTGTTCCACCTCCATCTGTAGTTTCAAGATTATTCTGTGAAGATGCAGTCAGTGATGTGGCAGTACTGCAGGGATGGAGGAAGGCACATCTGGGCAGGACAGAAAAGCAAGATCTGGATTTCACAACCATGTTAGGGAGCAGTAACCTAAAAGCCATCTCAGGTGTCAGCAGAGATGGATGTGCTGAAGGCGGGGCAGTGGATTGCCTCTGCTCTAGGATGGCAGACTTGAAGTAAGAAGGGTGGTGGGAATCAGGAAGCAACCAAAGATGAGAGAAAAAAGGGAGAACAAGGAAAAACATACTCTTGACTGCTTTGCACTCAGCCCTGTGCCTGGCTGGTGGCATGTTACAGTGTAAGCTCAAGCATGGGAAAGCAGATGAATCACAGATTTGGACCAAGTGGAAAACTCAAGAGCCTCACGCTTCACACAAGGAGACAAGGGTCCCTTTTGTGAGTGGTTTTGCCGAAAATCCCTCCCTCTGAGCTCTCACAGCCACCCTGAACACCCATACAGCCAGGGGGGTGTAGCCAGATGGAAGCTGGAAACAATCTAGAGAACAGCAAAGCCCATGGGAATTTTTCCATCGATTTTAGCAGACTTTCGATCAGATCCTGAGAGAAGCAGAACTTGTGTGTTTGATATCAAATTCTGTTCTGGCTCCAGAGAGAAGGAGGGAAGTCAAGCAGAAAAATGGGAAAGATAGGAGGCGAAGCTGTAAATCTGCTGCTGTTTCACAAACTAGTGGGTACAGAGGAAAAGTAAGACAAGAAGGGCCAAATCACTATGTGAAGGAAGAATTTGCAGTGCTGTGAGACAGCATTTCTGATCTGCAAGTGCACAAAGCCTTTCTAATCATCAGAGTCATTATTTGCTGTAGACAGCAGAGAGACGTGACAGGTACTGGAGGACACATAATAAGCTGGAATGAGCTGTGATGTTAATCCAATATAATCAAAGACAGGGCTCAACACAGGATCCCATTTAGAGTCCACAGCAGCAACCCTGATACTGCTAAGGAATATGTTTCATCATCATCTCGCTCAGTGCAGGCACCAGTCCATTTGCTATATCCTCTGCTCCAAGATGCTGCAGCTACAGTCTACCCACCACAGGTTACCCCATCCACATATCTGACCCATTGTTTGTTAGTGCCTGGGCACTTGCATTTCATTTCACTGCCTAAACCATCTCCAGGAATAAGGAGGCTGGTAACAACCTTAAACAGCATATGAAAATACACTTATCTTTTGGCACAGCTTCCAAGACTGCAGATGCTGTGGTGCTCTTGTGCACTTAGGGGCTGTATGCTGAGTTTCAGCTCTCAGACATTTTCTATTTATCATGACTCCCAGATGCAGCACCAATGAACATCCCAACATCCCTCTTCACTTCCAGGTAAGGAGAATACGTCTAGACAGAAGACAAGGCTGAAGCTAGGGATAATTTTTCCTCCAGCAGCCCCTTGACGGCTTTCAGCAGAAGAATGACAGCTAAGGATTTATGGCTGGGTTGTCAAGTCCAAGCAGAGAGACACCTTACTCAGGTGCTTTTTGGGGTTGGGAGATGTAGGAGACAGCTTTTGAAACAGCACAGCACAGGAGGACATGTTTAGCCAGCGCTTTGTGAAGCATACTCCAGAATGTTTATTAAATTCAAATTTGACTACTCGATTTATGTTCATGAAGATGGGTACAAGCATTCCTGCAGACAAGACGTGCAAGAACAGAGGCTGAGCTGCATTTGACTTCAGTAGAAACTGTGCCCAATGTCTTGAGCATTTGGCCTGTTATTTATTTTTAGCACTTGAATTTGCACTGTGGTCTCTCTCTGAACTTTACTACTTTGATAGCAACCAGAGTGCTCCATGTGAACAAAACAAGGGAATAAAGTGACTACAACTTTTAGCTACCTCTGGAGGGGAAGCCACAAGACACAGCAAAAGGCACATGTGAATGTATACCAAAGAACTTTGTTGGCTGACTGCTTATTTAGAAACTATAGTGTGACCTAACAGACTTGGCATCCAAAGATTCATGAGCAGAGACCTGGTTTGGGTATACAAATACACTACAGCACTATAAACCAAAATTGCATTTGACTATATTTCTGGAATAGAATGCCTTTTCCTCCACTTCCAAAAAAGCTGAGTCCCAAATTTCAATGACTGCCATTAGCTTCCCATCTTACTTTTGTGGCTCTTCTATTTATTGGTTCTTCTCAACAAAAATCTGTTCAACAATGTCTTAACTCCGCTTTGAAAACTTGGTTACATTCTACAGGAGACACTAATACAGCCTGGATAACCAAGGACAAATAGGGCATAGGTGGAAGGAAACCAAAGAACACAGAACAGCCATAAGGCACAGCTATTTGTACTAAGGAAGCACTAGCCATAGCTCAATATTCAGATACTAGCTCCCTCCTCCAGCTGCAAACTGGAACAGCCTCCTTATCTAGGACTAATGCATTGACATTTTAAAAACTTGAAGCACTATTGAGTATGAAGTGAATTCTCAGATTTTCAACAACATGCATTAAGTGTTTTATGTAGCAAATAAAGTTTGTGTTTCTATGATACTTAGAACTTCTATTATTAAAATAGTTAGAAGTGAAACTTCTGTATCTGAAGACATTAGCCCGTAAATAAGCCAAGCTGGTAATGATTTATGTAAGTTTATATTAGTCTATATAAGATCATATAGGAAACTGGCAGGGTCCACCTGATAGATAAATCATTTACACAGCTGCCTGACAGTCTGTGCACCAGACACCAGTGGCAATGCTGTCTCAGCAACACTGAACGATAAAGTTCTATGGTTGCCTTAATGTGGCAACTGGAGGGCACTCAGTCACTCATGGCTTATGAGCTCTACCTGTACCCAGTCTAAATTAGCTGTTGAAGTTTTCTCTGGGAGCAATGGAGGGAGACCATGACATTTCCAAGAGGCAGTTCATTCCTTTTGACTTACTGTAGCTCTCTCCAGAGGCAGCTCACCTTATAGACTACAGTTACTTACTCAACTGAATACTTTGCTTTTGTCTAGCTCAAGTGAGACAAGGCATGCTTGGGATTGCCAGAATACAACAGGAGCTTTCAGGTAACACAAAATGGTTTTAAGCCAGGCATACCCTCTTTCACATCACTCTGCTTTGCTACTGAATTCACTGTCTGAATCAAGCATCCCAGACCATCAGATAAAATGGCCATGCAGGCGAAATAAAGATTTGCAAATCATTGCATTAACTTGAGGGTTAGGAGATCCCTAAAGCATCTGTCTGAGCTCAAAAGCACATCACTTTCCTTTCAAATGTTGCCTAACCCCTAGACTAGCAAGAACTGCCTTCTGCTGATTGTAACTACAGAGAGGCTACCACATGCTTTACACTGGAATCACACCAGTATACAAGAAAAGGATTAAACTTTTAATGCCACAGATCAATTTTTTTGCTTACAGATTTAAATTTCCTTTGCAGGGAAAAGTTAAGATTTTTGGGGCACATTTAGTCATTTAACTCCACCCCTGCCTGACTCCACACCACCAGCAGTGCAGAGCAGTGCAGCTGTAGTTAAAATTGGTAGTAAATTACTTTTGGAAGTTTTGATCCAGGTCCTCCTATTGCGAAGGTCTTCACATTTGTCCTTAACACCTTTATTTATTATCTGCATACAAAGGAAAACTGGCCAAGGCAAAGCAAACCTTGCCAGAAAGTGTAGCTTTGTGAAGAGCAGAAGCATTGGGAAATTAAATCCAATTTTAATTGTTTCAAGTCCCACAAAGGGAGTGATGTTTTGGGTTTGTTTTTTTCAGTGTTAAAACATTAATTTTCAAATTAAGAAGTATTTAATTCTTTTCAACACTTTGTGAGATGGCATTTTTCATTTTAAAAGCATCCAAAGTTACAAGCAAGAAGGCTAGGCACCTCAAAATAAATATTTTCCAAATAAAGGTCAAGCCCAAATTATTTTTCTGGTTTTGTATCTTCCTGGAGAGCCTAATAAAATCTTTGACTTTTGATTCAAAACTCAAATTCTTCTAGCGCAGCCGGTGTCCAGATAAACCCACTCTTTTCCAAGCTCTACTTGTATGGGATGTTTCTACCATCAGATCTGTATTTAGTGCTACCAGCTTCTCTGGATTTACCACACAGACTGGAAGCACACAAGAAACCCTGTCACTTTTCTGACTGCACAATTTGCACCCCTCATACTAGTTGCAGAAGAGCAGTGGGTCAGGGAGAGACAAGAGATTTTGGACAGGATGCATGGTAAGGGAAATAACTGGTATTTTCACAAAGAGGGAGGCAAAAGTGTGAAGCTCAGCTGAACTGAGTCTGTGGCTGCTTTATGTCACCAGAAGCAGTGGAGGGTCTGTCATAAGCCTTCTAATGGGGTCAAATGTGGCTCTGACTGTGCCACCACCTCGAGAGTGCCTTCTCCATCCACACAACTCCATGCAATTCACATGCTAGACTTAAGATTTTTCTGACTCAGTGATGTGTATATATATTTTTTTACCCTAAGTTCTCAGATATCATATCCACGGGGAAAGTGGTGGGGGGGTGTAATTGCAGTTCTTTAAAAGATTAGAAAGTTAAGCTTATGTCTCTGCCTGCATATGGGTAGCTGTGTGACCTGGATGAATGAGCTTACGTGAGCTGGTTTCTAGGCAACTTCTGCAAGTCATGTTGGAAGAGCAATATGAATTAAAATTAAAACCAAAACCCAAACAAGTCAAATAAAATACTTAGCAGGTACTCCATAAAACCCCAGTTTTGACTTGACTTATAAGGTTTGTGTGAAGTCTTTTGTGGGATTAATATTGCTTTACTGTTAAAGGGGAGAAAAACTGGCACCCCTGCGCCAGCATCTATTATGAGATGTGATAAGTGTGTTAATGAGAACAACACATATAGCTTGGGTGTGATAACAGGCCTGTCATGCCACATCTGTGTGATGATTGTACTTGATCACTATAACGTCACAACCCGAGTGTTCCAAGAACACCAGCCTAAGTACCCATAGCAGCCGGTAAATGGTGTCATTAACTCCAGTTCTTTCATCTTTGCCAAGAATTTTACTTTGTATTTATCAATTCACAATTCATTATACCTCTTTATTTCAAGGGATTAGTAAAGTTTAGGCAAAAAGCAGTGTTCTTGGGAGGTGCCTTTATTTGTTTCTCCTCTATGTAGTACAGAAATGAAGAGGACATCTCATCTTTCTAGGCTATTCTGCAGTTATTAGGAATTGATCATTGCACTTTCTTAGTTTCAGCCCTACCTTCAGGATTAAGTTGAGATAAACCAATTCCCCTCAAAATTTATTCTTCCAACATCTTCCCCAATTTATTGAACTACCAAGGTCTCTGACAGAACATACCCTCACCCGTGTAAATCCAGAGTTGTGTCATTTTTCCATGTCAGAGTAAAATTTAATCCTCAGTGCAACAGCTGAAAATTTAAGGTTTCACACCCCACACTGTCAATTTTGTTTCTGAGCCAGCATACATAGCTACATAAGAACAAGTGAGTCAGTAATGGCTAGGTGTGTTTCAGAAACCTTTGCTGTTTTTAGGGATTTAAAAGACCAGTCACCTATGAAAGGTCTTTTCCCTATCCTCCAGTAAGCTGCTCAGCTTTGTAATTTCTGTTGCATGAAGGAGCCACCTAGCCCAAAGGCATGGTGATAGAACATGGGGCTCACCATTTGAAGAATTTCACAGAAGAAGATGGGTGAGGTTCACCCGTTAGGTTTACTGGCCACCTTCAGGATTTTCTGTTATGATAGAAGCAAGTGCAATTATAATACTGCAGTTTAGAAACTACCATATAGAAGAATTTTGGAGTAAGTGCCTAGGATTCATTCATGTCTTATTCAGGAACACTGGAGATCCACTTTTCAAGTTTTTTCTCTTTGGGATCTTTGCAGTTCATCTGTTTTAGAGATCTGAGGACATCATTGCAAGATGCAGACACATCTGTCTCCTGAACCCAAACTTACTGGCAGTGACAGCTTGCTCTGCCTAATTGTACGTGTGGATTGCGGGCAATAAAACCACAACTGTGTTATGCACACACACATACTCATCTCGCACCCACCTTCAGCTGTGTGCACGAGCACTTCAGCACATGATACAAGTTAAACAGCACAGAGCAGTGGGAGTAACTGCCTGCAGAATTATCTGATCATCAGAATAAATGAATAGCTGTGGTGCAAAGCATGCTGTGTAAGCACTCAATGTACCCTGCCATATCCCAGCAAACAACCAAGCTTGCCTCTGCATGAAACAGCTCAGTCCATGTGTAATGTCTGCAACAATTAACTTTTACATGTTAATTCCTTGACTTTTCTGTCATCAGTCGACTTCACTGCAGCCCATTGCTCTGATTTTCATTGCTCAAGTCTTAGTTAGCTACATGTTACTCTTTTTGCAGCTGAGGAGCAGGTAAGCAGAACGTCTTGCCTGCTTAGAGCACGCATTAGGCAAGGAGTCCCAGGAGGGATTAACTGCTTCAGCACAGCTGTCTCCACTGAGAGATAAAGATGAGCACAAGTTCATGTGAAACATCATTGCGTGATGTTTCGAGCAACTAAACCTCAAAAGGTCTGCGAAACACTCCCAGGCAAGTTACAGATGGATGACCATACCATCACCTCAGAGAGATGCTGAGCTATTCAGTGGCATTTTCTGAGCTATACTGGACTGCAAGAGGGAAATTCCCACGACAATGTGAATGGTGACTGATTAGATATCTTTCTGACCAGCCATTTCAAACCAACATGAGAATCCCAAACAATTTTTCAGGCGGAAGGACAGGGGCAGGTAACCATCATAAAAATATATTACTTTTAAAATGTTCCATTTTCCTTACAGGTGGATTTTTCTCAAGGAACTCCATTGAAATCCACCGAAATCCACTACTCTAGGTTTACACTAGTGGGATAAAAATATGGTCCCCCTCCATAAGGAGGACCTATTAAGGTGTCTATGATCCAGCAATGTAAGGGGTCATAGGGTCAATAATTCCTTACTAGCAGCATTTTGAAGCCATACAAAGACCTGAAAGAAGACCAGAACTACCCGGAGCTGCACATGAAGCCAAACTCCTGGTCCCACCTTGTCTGAATGTCTATTGCCTCTCCCTAGTAAAGTGTCCACATTCTCACTTAGACTAAAGGCATCTGCAGATAAATTGCTCTTTATTCAGTCTAGTTGATCAATTTCTGGTTTAATTTCTGAGGACAGAAATCTTAGGATCACTTTTCTGACAACACAGGGCATTTCAGTGTAAGAAATTCTACCCAACAACCCAAAATCTCACCTTATTTTTTTTCCTACAGTTTATTCTTTGTATGAAAACAGTGTACCGAGAGGCACTGCAACCTTACTGCAGATGTCAACAGCTTATCCACAGAGACCCTTTCCAGGAGACATATCAAAATGGAGGGTGCAACACATGAGTGTCTGATCAGTCTTCAGCCTGGCTCTGCTAGCCCTCAAATCACGTGGTGAGCCTCAGTCCAGCTCCTAATGCAGCAAGGTATCCTTTGCAGAGACCTTCACAGTCAGTGATACTAAAATGAGAGGGCCATTCCCTGCTTCTTTCATGGGATGCCTTTCAGCTCTATGGATCTGCCCATATCTGCTGTCATGGAGAAGAAGATATGAGTTCACAAAGGCAGCCTGCGAATTGCAGAGACTTCTCTTGTCAACACCTGTCCTTCCAAACCCTCACTCCCACTGTGATTTTTTAAAGCATATTTAAAGTTCCCTTTCATGTAATTGGCGATTTCCCTTCCCTCCCTCCTACAGGTCAGGTTAAAAGGGACAGGAGGTCCTCTTCCATATTGATTTGTTTTCCTGACCTTTCTGATACATGCAGAGAAGATCAGCAAAAAGGCACTGGAAAAAGAGCAGAACAAAAGCACAGTGCTTGCTCTCATTTAAAGAAGTAAGACAAACATGAGTCTTAGCACTGAGTAGGAAATAAACTGTCCACTGAGGAAAAGAAACTGCCTGTACAGAGAAAGGACTGTGAGGAGTTCCACTCTGCCCTGCAACACCAACAGAGCAGGCTGTGAAATTGAGAGTCAGCCTTCAGAGAGCAGGCAGAATCTAAGAGGTTTTATCTCTTCTTTTTCTTAAAAAAGAAATTTAATTTAAAGAGAGAAATACTATTTCTGAATAAAAGAAAATCATATAACTTATTTTTAATCCTTGATATTTATACCCTACTATTAGGCCACTCCCCACCACAGTTGCACTGTGTGTGGTACCATGATACGTGCTGTGGGTTTGGTTAGATATAAAGCAGATGCCTTGATCACTAAAACTCCCCTGACACTTTCTCACAACTGCATCATGGTGGTTTGACCAAATTCTAAGATGGATAGTAACATTTTTCTTTTCTTGCTTAACTCCTTGCATGCATTCAATAGCATTTGATACCCATCTTCCCTCCCATATCTTGTAGCACTGCTTTGCCGTGCTGTATTCCACACTACAAGCAGACACAGCACAGCAGTAAATGAAGCGATTGTTACAAAGCCTTTTCCAACCTCACAGGGACATGGTGAGGATTAATTAATTGCTTATTCAGAGCCTTTATATCCTAAGATTAAAAATAGTATAATCATAATAAAACCAGATTCCTACATTATCAGAACCAATTACTAAAATCCCCAGTAAATACAATGAAAGTTTCTTACTAAAAAAACTTCAGGACTGTATTCCAACCTCACCCCCGCTGGGGGATACAAAAAATTAACCCAGACTAACTTTTATGGTCAGAAAGTTATATCTTATTAAAGACCTGTATAACATTCTCTCTCATAATTATACCGAAACAAATTAGGACCATTTTAATTACAAAGAAAAGAATTTAAGGAATCCATCCATTTATGCGGCACTGCTAATCTACTTTCAATTCACACTGTTAGTTAATTCAGATTAGGTTTTCCTCAGTGGCTCTGCAAAAGCAAATCCTCACTGCGAATCAACCACCTCTCATCAGAGATACACATCAGCAGCTTTCTTAACTTCAGTGACCTCATGCATTTGTGTTTGGACATAGGCAATCAAAAAAATTCAAAGCCTCAGACCTCTGGGATTCAGATATGAGCACCTAAGTGCCAAGGAGATTCCCGTAGCCCCTTGATCAAGATGTGACCCAGAGCTGCTCCAAATCACACTCCAGATGCAGTAACCCTTGAGGGCTGTCAAGAAGCCAAAAGCAGATGGGCTGTGGGTCCTCCAGTACTGTTCCCTCTCATGCCTCATTCATCTCTGGTGCTCAGGGACAGCAGAGATTGGTCTTTCCATGCAATATTTACTCCTTCAGGTGCAATGTCCATCCTAAAGGAATCCTTCATAAACTGCTTGTGTTCATACGGTCAGAATGAGGTTTAGATTTAAGACTAAATGTCCAATTTTTGAACCACGAGTACCTGCCAGGTTCGTCAGGACCTCACTGCAGGCATAATTTCATTGTTTTGGAGACAGAAATACTCTGTCAAGTTTCAAACACTCTGAAAGATGGCACTAATCCACTCCACTATTACATGACTACCAGGGAGGTCTGTTGAAATCAGCATGAGGGAAAGAGCCCATAGACGGGAAACTGAAGCAGAGTACCCTGACACCAAAGAGCCAACACTCAATTCAAAACATCCAAACTAATCCCTTCCTTGTGCCCCGAGGCACTGAAATTCTCTCTGAGAGCAACATTCCTTTAAAAGAATAGTAATCAAATATAAATGCTTTTCTGTGTGGAAACTGACGCCCGCACCCACCATGTGCAGGAACAAATGTACCTGTGAAGAAAACTCCTTTGTTCCTTTCAGGCTGACATCAGGGCAATGTGCTCTAGATGGCTGCAACTCTCCAGCTGAACATAAAGGGGGTGCCCTAAAAAAAGAAAACAACACTGCTTTTGTATACAGTTAAATCTGGCTCGCCACCAGGGATTTGTTTAAGATACAGGCGGTCCTGAGGCTACATGCCACTGATGTATTTTGAAGTTAGGGCAGATCTATTCACTGCGAAGCAAACCTTTACAAATATTAGCATACTCTGCATAAGCCATGGGAGGTGTTTAGGAGACTACAGAGGAGTGTTCATTAGAGCTGCTCAGCAGTGAGGAACTGGAGCACCAATGCACGTTGCTGAGAGAGGAACAAACACGCTGCTCAGAGCAGGTTTGCAGATATGTATACTATTAGAAAGTGCTCTTACTGCAGCATTGTGTCCTTTTCATCTCCTTTGTTCTAGCTTTTCTAGTCTTTTCTCCTTTCTCTCCTCACTTCCATTAAGGTATTGAAAAGATGTGTAGATGTGGTGCTGAGGGACATGGTTTAGCGGTGATCTGGCAGTGCTGGCTTAACTGTTGGACTCAATGATCTTAAAGGTCTTTTCCAATCTAAACAATTCCATGATTCTGTGATTATTCTCAACTGTCCCTCTACCTTTACCTCGCCATTTTCCTTCTTTCCTTACCATCTCAGCTGCTAGGCTACTCTTCCTTCCAGGTCTGAGCAGTCCTGGCAACACAGCAGCAGGTACACTGACACCTCACTAGCTTTACAGCCCTCCCTGGCAGGACTGAGCACTTTCAGGCACACAGGCCTGGGTGCATATTAACTGAACTTTGCATTACTGACTGGTCACCCTAAGAACTCTATTTTTCTTTTCCCAACACAGACAATGAGGTCCTACAAATTCACATGAGTCTTATTGTTTTCTGGAGTGGTCTCACTTGCACTGGGTGTAGGTGATATAGATCAGGCGACGCTCTTGAATCAGGCACTTCAAACAGATTTCCTTCTATCTTAGAAGGCTTGAGGTTGATGCATCTTTTTTGCAAAATCAGGCTAAAAATAAATATTAAATCTGGATTCATTGTATATATGTAGTCTACAGTGGGTTCAGCCCATTCTAACTATGGAGAAACTCAAAGCCACTGTCAGAATTCATAATCTGTGAATTTTAGAGATTGGGAACAACTACTGTACAATGCTGCACAGGTATTATTCAAGTTCCTGAAGCCACCCAGCTGGCAAGGTGACAAAAGAACAAACGTTTTGCAATAAAGTTAATTTTAATGGAAAGACCAAAGAGTCACATGTGTCTCTCCTTTTAGCATTAAGGACAGCAGTAAAACTAATGTAAGTTTCAGAGCCACTGATATTAAAAAGGGGGTGAGGGAAGGCTTTGCTTTGTCACTATCAGAAAGCTATATTTGCTTTTAATACTTTTTTTATACAAGAGAGTCCATTTTGGTGAGACTATGGTGAGGTATAATTTGCCCTTTATGGATTAAATGTTCTGCCACCTCAAATGTTACTCTAGACATTGCCAGAGAAGGGACAAACACAACAAAGATCTGGTTCTGTAAACTTAGTCCACATTCATGACATGACTATTCAAAATTGCTGCTGGGTGGGAAGCCCTTTGGTTTGTTATCCTTGGAATAAGAAATAGCTCAAGAACTAAATTAACTGAGATTCTCTGATGTCTATACAGATAAGTGTACTTATGGCTATCCCCAAGACAAACTCATGCACAAGGTTAGATTTTGGGATGGAGACCTTTCTTCTTTCTTGGTTTAACAAACCACTAAAGTCAGTTCTTGCACAGTACATGTCTCCAGTTTTGCACAACTTGAGACTGAAGTCCCAAAGTGACTGAAACTGCTGGTATGGCCTGTTCCAAGCACACAGATTTAGGAGGACATAGCTTCTCATAAATCAGAGAGACCCAGATGAAGCCTGGCTAACTAACTGCTGCATCCCTCAACATGAAAACCCATTGCTATATGCTTCAACCTCCTCATACATTCTCCTAGAGTGACCTGCTGCTACTAATAGCCCACTCCTGTCAGGATCCAGCACAACATACCAGAGCAAAAGAATTTGCTCCTTTGTGGAAAAGGAAGACAGCTATGGCATTCCCTGCCTGGCTTCTCTGAGCTGTCTGTTATGCTATACTCTTTCCATGCAAGGGCAAACTTTGTGCTCCCCTTCATTGGTTTCAAAAGGATGTTTTCTGGCCACAATTTTATGGTGATGATTTGTGGTGCTGCATCAGAGCCCTCTTTGAAGAAATGAGGTGAAGCCAAGTGGCTTTGGCAGGCAGGGAACTGGCCATCCAGCAGGAAGCCCAGGCATCAGGTTTAGAACAAATAAACACACAGGCATCACCGCAGGATGTTGCAAAGAGCAGAATTACAAATGGGTTAAAAAAGGGATTAGACAAATTCCTGGAGACTGGGTCCTCTGGCAGCTATTAAACATGGGGATCTGGCTGCAGCCTCTGGCTTGTGAAGTTCTCTAGTTCACTCATTGCCAGCAACTGCTAGGTTTTATTGAACAAAGCTGTCTCTACATGCCCTGTCATTGTAGCCTTTCCTCATGCAGGTGCCACCAAGGAAAGGCAGTGTGCTGGTCCAGGCCTGGGTCTCACACAGGCTGGGGAAGTACTGATTTGCTCTGATGAGTTACCCCAGGCTGTGTGGATGAGTGCTGCAGAAGGCTGACAGCTACAAGAAAACACATTCGTTATGTTTCCGTCAGGATTCTGGAAAAAAAAATACACACAGCCCAGTAAAGTCTTAACACTGAACACAAACACTGCGGTGCAGGAATCCCACAAAACCAAAATACAGCCTAAGATTGTGCAACAATATCCTCATTTACATGAGTGGAGGAAAAGCATAGGAGTAGTCTCTGAGGTTGCAGCCCAGAGAGAGGAAGCTGTGCTCAGGGAAGAGCCTTCCCACACCCCAGGCTCTCCGATGTACTCAGGTCTCCGTACCTCACTAAGAACAAGGCAGATCTGTTTTCAGAAGATGTGGAATCAAGACCAGACTTCAAAAATACCCAGCAGTTTGTAACCCAGAAATTTTCACCATGAGCAGCTCCCTGTGTGATGCAAAGAACCTGGTGTCAGTGAAGGCCTTGCCCTGAGGTTACTTGCCCAGGCAAGAAGGGGCAACTCATCAAAGGCTAGGCCTCTTCTCAAGCAAAGAATGTTTGAAAATTTGGATTCTTGCTCAAAAAATCCACTGACTAATCTCTTCATTCTAGTAACATGGCATGGCAGCGTCATCCCGCATTTTGAGAAGCTGGGTTGGGGTTTTTTTTCAGGTAAATATTCCCTCTCTACTACCTTACACAAGCAGACTCATGCTGATCCTGTACAGCACCTGCAAGCCATCTGGAAGATGAGCAGCTACACAGGCACAAACAGCCTACCCCAAAGTGATGGCAATGAGAGATAATGATCCTGGCTGCACAGGCAGAGGCAGAGCAGTATTCTCAACACCATCTTTTTAAAGCCTTGCCTCAGCCATAACTCTTCTCCTGGCACTGTCACGCCACGCCTGGTCTCATTCTCCTCATCTTTACACAGATGTAAACCTAGGACTATATTCATTACAGTTGGCAGAGGGGATCTTCCTCCTTTCTCAAAAAAAAGAGTTGGGGTTGTTCAGCTTGGAGAAGAGAAGACTCTGGGGTGACCTTACTGAAGCATTTCAGTACTTAAAAGGGGCCTATAAGAAGGACAGGGGCAGACTTCTTAGCAGGGTCTGTTGAAACAGGAAAAAGGATAATGATTTTAAACTAAAAGACGAGATTAAGACTAGATATAAGAAAAAAATTTTTTACAATAAGGTTGGTGAAGTACTGGCACAAGTTGTCCAGAGAGGTAGTAGAAGCCCTAGCCCTGGAAACATTCCGGGCTAGGTTGGACAGGGCTCTAAGCAACCTGATCTAGTTGAAGATGTCCCTGCTCACTACAGGCGGTAGGACTAGATGACTTTTAAAGGTCTCTTCCAACCCACAGCATTCTATTCTACGGTTTTATGATTTTACCAAATCAATGGCAGGGTCGCTTTCTAGCTAGCAAAAAATTAAAAGCTCCTTGCTGAACTCTGTGAGATTTTGCTTTGGCCTGCGTATCTTCCAGCACTCCACACTAAATGTCTCCACTGAGAGTGAGGACAGGGTCACCATCCCTGGAGGTTTTTAAGAAGAGGATTGATGTGGTTCTTCAGGGGATGATTTAGGGATAAGAGTAGTGTAGGGCTATTGGTTGGACTAGATGATCTTGAGGGTCCTTTCCAACCGTAATGATTCTGTGGTTCTGTGAACAGTCAGATGGTTCCTGGAACAGCATGTTAGTGTGGTGCCAGTAGCTAACAGCTGGCGCATGGCTAGCCCTCTTACAGCCCCCCTCCTCAATTGCTACAGCTTGTACTCAACTGTAAAAACACCAGGCACTGCCTATGTGTGAGACAGCAAAGCCTTCAGAGAGGTGAGGTGCACAGAGAAGAAAAATGATGTGATGACTCAAACAGGTGCCAGAGACTCAAGGGACACAGGTGCTGCATGACACCATGTAGCTCAGCCCCCAGTTCTGCATGTCATCCCACATCATGGCCATGGTAGGAGGCTTAATGAATGCTTGGAAATCCTGCAACTTTAATTACATTGTGCTGCACTGTTAGCTTCTGCTGTAACAGGTCTGGCTGAAATACCATGTACAATGATATGCTCAAAAGTCACCTAACATTAAAAATGATTGGGAAAAACACATCTAGAACTCATCTTAATGTGCATATTTTTCTCTCAACCCTATTCTACCTCTCCCATTTTTTCCTATCCTTCCTCTCTCCTTTTATTTCAGCACAGCCTGTAAAAGACTGGTCCAGGTCTTTGACTTCTGGTTCCTGTGCTGTAGGTCTCGTGCAAATCCTCGTGTGGCAGCAGCAGGCAGAGTAGAGGCAAATGACCTCCTCAAATTTTCAGGGTTTTAAAATGGATGTTAAACCGTTTAAGGAAAGGATTATATGCTTTTTCTTCCAGTCCAAAGGACTTTTTAAAAGCAAGAAGTAGCCGAGGGATGGGAGAGACTTCTATTTAAATGAACCAAAGCTTTAAATAAATGGCTCCTTGGAGGGGTAGGAGGCATCGTTAGGAACCTGAGGATGCTACAGTGAGGTTTTAGCAGGCTTTTGGGGAATTGGCTACAGCTTCGATAGTAAGCTTGAGAGCACTGGGCCTGATTGTGTTTGTCTAGACGCCAGAAAGCACCACACTAGTGCTTTTTTTAAGATAACAAGAGGGTCAGTAAGAGCTAGTAGGGTTGTTAGAAGAAGGCTGTTAAAAAGGCCAGAGATGGTCCCCAGTCTGATAAAATCTATCATAACAGGAGTAAGAGAGACTCTTACTCATCTCATTATTCACATAGCAACACAGAAGTCTGCTGCTAAGTTAGGCCACCCCTGTCTCTAGTAATAGAAAAAAGAAGGGAAGACTCACACAGTTTTAGGGTGCCTTGACCTAGTTTAGGACAAGAAGTGGAGAAGCCAAGACAATGTTAGTTCTGTGGATGCTGATTACAATGGCAGCCTGGGGTCACTTCTGCAGAAATCTGGCACAGGGAAAACCTTCAGGTGGGTAAGTCCCATCCAGAAGTCCCTCCAAACTCTTTTTACTTGAGTTGCCAATGTGCCTTGCCTCTCCACTGCAGATTCCATGGAGATGGCCTGCAACACAGAGAGTGAGGTGCCAGACCCCACTGAGCACCCAATAGACACAACCCCAGAGAGATCTCCAGCTGAAAACAGACCAGGAGGGGGATAAGGGTGCCATGGATACCTCTTCTTTCCCCAGTATGCCTTTCCAACCTCTGTACATGACAGGGACAGCTAATCATGACTGCTCCCTCTGATAGTTAGTGATTTGCAACCTTTTGGTAATTATCCCATCATCAGCATGTAGGCGATAATTCACTGGGCCTGCTGGCACCATTCGGCAGCCACGTCCCCAGGTTATAAAGTGAAGTGCTAAGTGGAAAACTTTAATGATATGGGGCTGGTGAAATCTCAAATTGATGGCAATATATGGGGAAGTCTCTTCAATACTTTGAAATGCCCTTTTGGCTGGAAAGGGCTGGATGAACCTGTGGTTGATAAGTTGCTAAATTACATCCCATGCCTCACTGCTTGTCTTGGGAAGGCACCGAATGATAAGCGTGCAAATGATCGTTACTGCACAGAGCAAAACTATTTCCAGCAGAGATAATTTGATAACAGAGACACTATTTATCATGATTAAAACCTATATATTTGTACTTCTCCACAGTGAACAGATCCTGAACTGGAAATCATCTTCCAAAAAGGTACCTGAGCCTGATTTAAAGGGCTTTATGACTGTTTTAATGGATGGGCTTTTCTCTCGTGGAGAAAGAAGATTTTAATATCTAAATTGCTATGTTTCTCAGAATAATTTCCCCATTCATTGCAGGTAGCTTGATTTCCTTTTTTTGTTTCACATCCTTTTGTCGTCTTTGACTTTTCCTAAAAAAACCAAAAATAAACAGTCTTTCACAAACAGGGAGGAAAAAGGGTGCTAAATGCAATAGTAGTGAAGGGTTTTGTCTTTTACACATTTTTACACATTTTGGACACTGCAGAGACAGACAAGGCTTAAATTAATTTTCAGTGTTTGGCTGCTCCATGATGGAGGGGATTAGGTGGTAGTTTTATTGCAAGAGACAGAGTGGCTTCAGTTAGCTTTAACTACCACAGCTGGCAGCTAACCATTAACCACTTGTAATGGTTTGACCCAGGCCTTTTCAGAGAATCACAGAATATTAGGAGTTGGAAGGGACCTCGAAAGATCATCTAGTCCAACACCCCTGCCACAGCAGGATTCCCTAGACCAGGTCACACAGAAGCGCGTCCAGACAGGTTTTGAATACCTCCATAGAAGGAGACTCCACAACCTTTCTGGGCAGTCTGTTCCAGTGCTCTGCCACCCTCACATGGAATCTCCTATGCTTCAGCTTACAGCCATTGCCTCTTGTCCTGTCACTGGGCTTCACCGAAAAGAGCCTGACCCCATCCTCCCAACACACACCCTTCACATATTTAAAAGCATAGATGAGGTCACCCCTTAGCCTCCTCTTCTCCAAGCTAAAGAGACCCAGCTCCCTCAGCCTTTCCTCATAAGGAAGATGTTCCAGCCAGCTTGTAACCAGGGAAGTGGTCATGTTCCCAGTATTCCATACGATTTTACGTAACTGGGGGTATAAATAAGGAGGAGGAGAGGCCTTTGCTCTCTCTTCCCTTCCAGTGGATCTGAAGACACAGGTTCTCTGCTGTCGGTCTCGCCCATGCGGAGGAGTCAAGCCTTGCAGGCCTTGTAGGCCTTGAGAGGCAGCAGTTGCTGGCGTCGATCGGTGCAACTCTGCTATTTTAAGGAGAGTTTTAAGATTCTGTTTTTATTAGTTCTATTCTGGGTTTTGAGTGTACATACCTGTTTTAGTTTCCCTTTTCCCTTTTTCTCCCTTTTCCCCTTTTTTCCCTTTTTCCTTCCCTTTTCCCTTTCCCTTGGGGTGTTCCCCCTACTGTGTACATAGTATTTTAATGGTATATAACTGCTATATATGTAAATATATATACTTTTGATATAATTTGGGTTGTTTCGGGCTCTTTAGTTTCTCTCGTAGTTTTTCTGAAACTCTGAGAGGGAAAGGGGGGGAAGGCTTTCACTGTGAGTTTGGGCATTTGGCAGGGAGCCAGGTCCAAACCATCACACCACTGCCTGGTAGCCTTTTGAACCTCTCAGGAGACAACTCAAATGAACTTGATATGAGCTTATATGAGCTATCATATGAAATATGAGCTCTCATACAGCTCTACAAGGTACCAAAGACATGCTGGGCAAGGTGAAGCTGGCTATATTCAGTGAGTTTAATGCATAAATTAAGGGAGTTATTCTCCAGTATTGTACTGCAGGATCCTTTCACTCAGGTCAGTTAAATAAAACAGTTACGTAGGACTACCTATAACATACTGAGGAGCTGATAAGAGCCATTGCTAGCACCATTATAGAGTAACACTTGCATGGGGAAGAGCCAATTGTATTCCCAAACCATTTTCTTTCTCATTCCTGAGATCACAAAAGACCTTACCATTTTTTTATTCCTTGAAACAGCATGCAAACCTCACTTCAGGATAATTAAGCTTAATTAAATTAAGCTTATAGTCCACTAAGCTAGCCAAACATGTCTGGGCCAAAAGACAAGAATAAATGCATCTGACTGCAGTGCCCATTTGAACACAGTCTGAGCCCTGACCTGAAGTCTTCTCAGAGACGACTCAGTACTAATGTAGGCATTTCAAACTGGTTTTGAAAAAGGAGGAAAAAAATCCACCCGTAACTATATAACAATAATGCTACAGACCCTGGAGCAGCAGTGCTTTCCAAAGGCTTCCCATCACCAAAGGGAAGAAAACACGATCCCATCTGGCAAGATCCACATCCACAGACTTTGTAAAGCTTTTCTCCTCTTGTATAGCAGGGCTTGAAATGCTACTACAGATTACTCCTTTCAGTATTTTTTACTTTCTTTCTCTGATTATTTATTTATTTCATTCTATTTCAATAAAATTCTATGCCCATGAAAATTATACGTTCTTTGAGGTTTTCTGATGCTCAGAACAGGTAAAGCCACAATTATAGTTTATTCACAGAGTGTGTTCAACAAGGCAAGTTTAAAAGAAAGTTGGAATTAAAGATCAGTTGGAGAACCAGAACATTGTTCTTTAAATCTGCATGCTTGCCAGACATACAAGCACAGGGCAGCAGAATGATTTCATAACTAGGTTCTCAGGGTGCTTCTCACACTGCCCTGACAGGAGACAATGTGGAATATTTTTCTTCAGCTGCACCTCAGTATCTCAGTGTCTTCTCAAACCAGGGACAAATTTGGCCAAGAAGCTTCAGTGAGAGCAGCACATAGCCCTGAGCAAAACTCAGTCCTGTCAAAGTGTCTGTTGTCTCTCACCATTAAAACACATCCCCCAGTGTACAATCATGAAACTGGCAGAATGTGGATTTCCTTTAGCATGCAATTCATCAGAGACTTGCTCCTTCTGTCCTGACCTCTTTTATTCACAATGAAAGACAAGATCTCTCAGCTCATCCCTGGCTTGTACAGAAGCAGGACCTCATGACTAGGACCCTTCTATGCTACATGGATCAAAGGACAAACTGGTACTCAGACTCTTGCTACTCTTACTAACATCACCAGGATAGGGGGCCAGATCCTAAGAGCAGAAATTGCCAAAAGGACATTTTTGGTGACTTCTCTGCTTTGCTGAAGTTCAAATGCTTTAAGGTAAGTTAAATTCCATGTGAAAAGTTTCATAAGAGAGAAAATACTGGGGTGCTGTTACAGACTACATTACCTCCTAGTGTGTGACAAAGATCGTCGTGTAGTACTGAATAAAAATTGTGAGCTCATCTATTCAGAGTACATCAAAAGAGGGGAAATGCTATATTGTCTGAATGAGGTGTGGAACAGCACTGCTTACCTTCAGCTATGCCCTTGGGTAGGAAAATCCAGGGTCACTGACTGCTCTGGACAGAAGTCAATAACTCAATAACCTGGCTGTCCTTTTGTGCTCCAGCTGGGCACCATCCCATCTACCACTATCACCATGTTGGATGGGAAGAATCAAAACAAAAGGCAAAACCCAGAAGCTGCTCCAAAATTGGAATTATCTTCCTCCAACCAACTTCATTAACCAGCACTTTATCAGAGTTAGGATTCCTTAAAAAGACATGACAGCCTTGGAAATACTAAAGTAACTCCAGCTGTTTAATTTCTAAGAGTGCTTGGAAAATTCACCCAAGTCTGGTTGGGTAAAGCACTCCCCTATTTGCTCAGCTTGAGATGCACTTAGAGGAGTGGGCCTGGATTAAAGCACCTGCTGAAAATAACACATACAAATAATTGGTTTGCTAATATGAGGTCTTACAGTTGAAAGTGTCCTTCTATAAACTCAGGGAGGAGATATGATTTCCGATTTCCAATGGCATCACTAAGTGTAATTGCTGTCAGGTGTTTATATATGGTGAATATATATATAGGCAGCAGATAACCTACAACTGCACTGACTCAAACAATGCACCATGAGGTATAGTTTCAGTGTTCATGCACCAATAAAAAAATCCCATGCTCCATTTACATTTCTACTCCCCTGTGTCTCCCTTGTAGTAACCCATAGCAGCGATGGGAAGCAAGCTAATACTCACCCCAGTTTGCTAGGATTCCCTTTTCAAGACCCCGAGCCACAGGGCAAGCTCTTAGTGTTGTTCTGCATTAGTAATTCTGCCCTCCCAGGGGATTAAATTAATTTTCATTGTCTTCACTCACAGAGATGGAGAACAAGAGCCTTGATCTCTGCCCAGGCATCTGCAGTGCTACCTGCAGCACAGGGAATGCTGCAAAGCCAGAAGCACCAGCTATGCAACAGTACACCCTCAAGTGGATTAAGAAAGGCCACACTGCATCAAAACAAGGATTTGTGTAGCCCATTAGCCTCTCTAGACAGTGGCAGAAGCAGATGTTTACATAAAGAACAGAAATAGGTTTGTGTACAAAGATCTTTCCCTGATATGCTCTCTCAGCTTCCGCCTGTCAGCAGGTTAGGCACTCTCTAGGTCTCTGTTTTAGCTACCAGTAGATCCACCCTCTCCAATTCTACCCAAAACTCTGCCATTTACACTGAGGGCTGCCACAGCAATCTGTGGCTGTAGCTCCACAAGCTGCTTCTGTTGTCAGTGAGTTGTTGGCATGCAAAACTGGGGACTTGTTGCACCACTTCAGGGAATCCCAAAGGACAAAGTTTACAGACTAACGTAGTTGATCAAGAACAGCCCAAACAAAGGCTGCTTGTTACTTATCCTGTTGATTGGTTACCTCTCCATTCTGCCAATGGACTTCTACTGAGCAGCCACATTCTCCTGCTGATGCCTATGTTCCCTGTACCCTTCCCTTTTCCTATAGCATCTGGTGTCAGCAGTCAGAGAGCAATGTAGTTCTACCCTGAGGGATCTAACAAGCTCCTGGTAACAGGAAAATATAATTACTGATAGCCTATTTAGTCCATGCTTTTAAAGTATGCGCAGCTGGTTAAAACTCACCCATTTTCTGCTAAGCAATTTACTTGAGATGGTTGACAACGAGCACGTAAATGACAAAGTTACTTTGTTGTAGAGGAAATGGATGTGGGTACTTAAGATATTGATGAACTGGACTATAAGCGGATTATCACAATGCTGTGAGTAGAGACTAATTTCCCAGTAGAAAAAGCCTTTTGAAATACAAGACAAAATGTCAATCCATTTACTAGTCACATGTATTTAAAACATTTCTCTATTTTGCTCCCTGCTACCAACTCTCAGCCTTCAAATGATACAGAACTGAGAGGAACGCCCAGCATTTAAACACCACTCAACTTTCAGATGAGCTAGATCTCAAGATACGGAAATTTGGGATTTGGTGAAAAGGTAAAAGGTTTGTACAGTTCCACAGTCTACCTAAATTCCCTCCAGAGTCTAAATACAGAAACACATAGATCTGCCTCAGAGATGACTGCTTCGGGGCAGGATGAGTTCTCTTGTGGACTGGTGAGTAATCCAGTACCTTCTAGCTATACTTTGAGGGCCTTTTCCAGCCCCTTATTGTAGTCACGTGCAAAATTCCCTTTGATTTTTGTGTGACAAAGACAACATACAGAATGTAACCCTTACCGGAGGGACCTCACTGCTTTCAGTTCACATACAATGGTTGAAAGAAAAAAGAAAAAAAACTGGAAGGAAGCCATGGAGAAACACTAGTGTATATTGTAAACACACAGAAGCCTCTGTAAGAAGAGATCTCTCATTAATGTTTGGTGAACCTAGAGTGACTATCTCTTCTTTGGGCAAATCACAGCTCAACATTGGCAACCTTTATGTGGATCACACAAGCCATAAATTCAGAACCTCTTAGGGTACACAAGCCCAGTGACATGCCGTTAGTGAGGCTGCGCAATTGCTACTCAGATTGGGCTCTACCCCTCACAAAACCCTGCTGCTGGGCAAAGAAAATTTCAGGGTTTGGTGTCAAAAAGTGCACAGCTCTGTCATCTTTAATTACAATCTCTGCCTGGGAGGAAGGAGACCCAGGACAAAGTTCCTGGTATTAGGACTGGTTCTCTGTTGTAGCAAGTGGCCCTTTAGCTTAAAAAAAATAAGTCCAGGAAAACGACTTGTGGTACCATGCTCTATGACTGCCCAGCCACTGGAAAGCAGGAGCCAGGCACCTCAGGAGCGCCACTGGACAAGAGACGGAGGCTGCTGGGAAGGGGTTGAAATTGTGCAGGGAGGGCTGAGCCCAGGCAAGTCCAAACTTGGGGGGATTAATGGCACAGCTCAAAGGGGCTGCTCCAAAATTAACTGAAGACATAAGGAATATTTCTACACATGTCTTTGTGTTAAGATTTGGTAGTAAGAAAATGCATCAGCACATGATAAATCTAATTGAAGAACTGACATTTAATCACATCCTTAATTCTGACCTCACGCTTATACACGTACCTGTACAGAAGGCCAACAGCAGCACTCCCATTAACTTCCACTTTTCAGACTTCCTGGCTGATCAGATCCTGATATCGCCAGGGTCACCTAATTCGGCTGGAACAACCTACAGGTTCCCTGTCTAGACGTAAACCTATTTCTGGGGAAAAAAAAAAAAAAAAGAGAGAGAAGGAAAAATTAAAATCTTTCAAGACATTTTCATATCACAGACCTTCAAACACTGCAATTTCACAGCTGATTTCAGGTTTCTGGTTTTGGTTTTGCCAACAAAAGCAGATATCTGATTTTTAAAGCCATTCAAAGGGTCCTGCTGAGGCAAAACTGGAACTCTCGTGCCTGGCTGCCATTCTGGAGGATTTGGCCCACAGTGGAGCAGGTGGCATGGGGGTCACAGACACCCATGTGACACACTGTGATAATTGGATTGTTTGGGCAATGGGAGAGAGATGCGGCCACTGCGTACAAACCTCCAAAGGGAATTAAAAGCAAGCTTGCATCCCTGTTAATAGTGCTCTATAAAAATGCAAAGTGGCTAATGATAAACAAAGGAAGTTCCATTAAGCTGCACGCCTGGTGTGAAGGGGCATCACTGACCCTGCAAAGGATATTTGCTGGGAACGGTCAGGTGGCAGAAACAGGTGCAGAAATAAAAGCAAACCAACAGCTTGTTTTAAACTCCCCAATTTGCAATGTTAATGAACATGAGGGCCGGGGAGAGCCAAAGAGACTCAAATGGCCATAGCACTTCTTTTTGTACCCACTGAAGTTGCAGTCACGCTCAAAACCAGAGGAAAATGGGGAAATGGCTTGCCTAGCACTGGCAGACCATTAGCCCTGCCCAGTGGTACACTCCACTGAGAGCTTAGCAAGGTTATTTGGGGTGGCATAGAGGGCAGGGAAGGAGCATGGGGGAAAAGTTCCCCAAACACCCACTAAGCTGCGATGTGGTCAGCAGGGAAAGGAACTCTTGTAGAGCCGATAATGAGCTGTCCTCATTATAAGATTAGATGCAGAGTGAACAACACCCTCTTAATAATGCACACATCACTATGACAACCACAGAGTTTGATACCCGAGGACAACTTTATTGTGCTTGTGAAATTTCCTTATTTTAAAACCACTATTTATAGTTATCAGACATCGATTCGCCATAGCCACCCTCCTCCTCATCTCTTCACCTTCCTTGTTTCCAAGGCAGGATTGGCCCAAAATGTTTCTGTGCTGCTCCTAAGGTTAGCAAACTGCTGTCAAGTATCAGCGCCAGAGTCTGCTGATATAATTATCCTGCTAGCCCATACATAATTAGTAAAGCTAAGCCCAAACTATATTAATACCAGGATTAATTACTGTGGAAGCATAAACAAGGATATTAATGCTATGAAAGTGGCAGCACGGATATTCACCAGCCCATATGCTTGTCTGTAGGACCACTAGGGATTGTGTTGAATCGGGAGCTGTGCGGTGCCCTGACTGTAATGAGAAATGAGAAAACTGCTGAAAAATTGATGCCGCCTGCAGATTGCACAATCCACTGAACAGCAGGGGGTCGGCTTCTTACATTTCCCACTCTCGGTACAATATGCTAATTTCTGCATGCATATGAGTGTAAAAGGGAAGAAGAAAAGATTTCACAAAAGGAAAAAAATGCAAATGACAACCACAAAGATCACTGCAGAGAAATCCATGAGCTTTATATGGATTAACTGTGTTGGAGCTAGTGCTTGTCTGAGTTTAACCCTTTCTGTCCTAGACCTTTGGCAGGTCCTTTTTGTGGTGCAGAATACTTGCGGCTCCTTTGTGGGAAGGAAGGAAGGGAGGGGAGGGCAGCAGGGATCTGAAAGGATGGAAAGGATCTTTTTTGCTTTTTTCCATGACTGCAATGCTCTCGCTTTAACATTGACAAGGGTCTGGAAGGAGGGCAAAGAGGGACTGGAAGGCGAGCTGAAGAAAGAAGGCTAACCAAATGTTGGTAGCATTTGAACAAAAACCACCACAGCACAGACTGGTCCAGCTTTAACTGGGGCACGAGGGTGAAACCAGCAACAGACCCTCCCTAGTCCTACAAGAGCCCCTCTAGCTCCCTTGCTCCTTAGAGCATGATTTTGCAGCATGTGGTCAGCAAGGTCCTACTACTAGCATGCTACAAAATCCTCATCAAGAAGACTATTACCCCCTGATTATTTTCAGCTCCTGATTCACCACCTCTCCCTCCCAGGCAAAAGAAGCAGATGTGCTGGCTGGATGACAAGCCCATCTCTTCACTGGCAACAGTCAATGTGCAGGTGGTCCCGTGATTCCATGTTGCAGCACCCCTGCAGACAAATGGGCTCCAGCAGTTCCCAGACAATCCCACTGCCATTTGCATTCACCTTGCTCCCAGACAGAGCCTAACCCTACACTCTCAGCCACCCATGGGACCCAAGGGAATCACTTCTACCACAGATCCAGGGAGCAAACTGGCCCTTCTGGGTCTGCACTGCCACGGTGGGATAAAACCTACTGATGCCAACTCTCACATAGATAGTGGAGAGGTGGGTACCCATACAACCTTGTTCTTCTTTCAGGTGCTGCCACCAACCCACCCACTAGTTTAAGCCCCTCTTACAGCAGAACAGGAAGGCAAAGAGTGTTTCCTCCCCAGGCTGTAGGGGGGAAATACCTATGTTTCTGTAATGAGACAAATCAAAGCCTTAGTTCTACTCCAATAATTAAAGAGATTAGTTGCTCTCTCTTTAGTAGCAGCAGGAGCAGCAGCAGGTGATGTTATGCTTGGTCCGATGTATGCATAATGCAGCTTCTGCATACAATCACTGTGTCCAAGAGTGAACAGAAACCATAGGAAGTACCTGTCATTACAAAGTTGGCACTGGGCTTGGGTAGAACAGTGACCACTTACCAAAAAGGAAATTGTTTGTTTGTTTTCACAGAATCACAGAATCATTACGGTTGGAAAGGACCCTCAAGATCATCTAGTCCAACCGATAGCCCTACGCTGCTCTTACCCCTAAATCATCCCCTGAAGAAACACATCTATTCTCTTCTTAAAAACCTCCAGGGATGGTGACTCCACCACTTCCCTGGGCAGCCTATTCCAATATCTAACCACTCTTTCAGTAAAGAAATTCTTCCTAATATCTAATCTAAACCTACCCTGGCTCAGCTTAAGCCCATTCCCTCTAGTCCTGTCACTAGTCACAGGGGAGAACAGGCCAACACCCGCCTCCCTAGAATGACCTTTCAAGTAGCTGAAGAGAGTGATAAGGTCTCCCCTCAGCCTCCTCTTCTCCAGGCTAAACAACCCCAACTCCCTAAGCCTCTCCTCGTAAGGCCTGTTTTCCAGACCCCTGACTAGCTTAGTTGCCCTTCTGTGCACCCTCTCTAGTAGCAAAATGTCCTTCCTAAACTGCGGTTTTAAATAGTTTTGGAAAGAATTTAGGACTCCTAGCAAAAACTATTATGGTGCAAGCAGCCCAGAGCACAAAGACTGAAATGCCTGTCTCATGCCCAGCAGGGAGAGACGCACGTCAGCATCTTAGGATGCCCCAATCTTAAGAGATTTGGCGTGAACAGGAGAGGTGTCAGAGGAGAAAAATACATCCTGCCTCCCTATCTGAACATGGCAGAGACCATAAGAAGAGAGAAGGACAAATGTTTTGAGGGTTTTTTTATAGCATAAATTTACCATCAGAAACTGGGACAACAACCAAGGACCAATGGAGGTTTTCCTCCCTCTCTGCTCTGTGCTAGTGGGGTCACATCTGCAGTTCTGTGTCAAGTTCTGGGCTCCCCAGTTCAAGAGGCAAGGAACTACTAGAGAGAGTCCAGCAGAGGCTATGAAGATGATGAGGGGACTAGAGCACCTCTCTGACAAGGAAAGGCTGAGAGATCTGTGTCTGTTTAGCCTGGAGAAAATTGACAGGTTTTATCAATGCTTATCACTATGTAAAAGGCAGGGGTCAAAAAGATGGGGCCAGTTTCTTTTCAGTGGTGTCCAGTAACAGGACAAGGGGCAATTGGCACAAATTAGAACACAGGAAATTACACCTGTATATGAGGAAACACTGCTTTCCTGTGAGGGTGACAGAGCACTGGAACAGGCTACCCAGAAAGGTTGTGGAGACTTCTCCAGAGAAGAAAAAACCTGCCTAGACACATTCCTGTGCAACCTAATCTAGGTGAACCTGCTGTAGCAGGGAAGTTGGACTACATGATCCGCAAAGGTCTCTTCCAACTCCTACCATTCTGTGATTCTGTGACTACCCTTAAGATTTCAGTACCTGTATGAATCTTCAACACACAAGGGAAAAATATTTCTATCTCACTGGAAAGCCTCCAATCACCTTCTGAGTGTCCTCTCATTCACTAACCTTCTTTCTCACTGTATCATCTCCTCTTCTCCTCCAAGTTTCTTTTATCCCCAACAGTTCTTACATTAAGTGTTTATTTCTAAGGTGTTTTTTTTCATGATTGTGACCTACAAATTTGATTTTAGCTTTTGTATCTGTGATTGCTTGTAAGCTCTCTTCTTCCTTTACTGAGTACTCTTCCCACCAAATGATATCGAGTGTCTGTCCTGGTCAGATGCTGCAACCTATAAAAGCAGGTGAGTTCTCACCTGTGAGATCTTCACAGCAGATTCTTCTTCCTGCTTGGTTGTGTAACACCTTATAGTTCCTGATTCAGAGCATCACCTAACTCAGAAGGTCAGAACAGCTCTGACCCAGGACATACCTGCCATGATCATGCCTATCTGAAACCTTCTGACTCCATAGCAATAGCAGCAAGAGCAATAGTGGGTGAAGAAAAGCAGTTGGCAAACAAAAAGCATTCATTCTATGCCTCCTCTCAAATACTTTCCGTTGCAGCTGAACAGGGGCATTGGTACAAAGAACAGCCACTCCCCTAATATTTGTGCAGGAAAAGTCCCTTTACACAGATATTCAAATAGCAAACAAATAAGTAAATGAAGTATGAGTTGCTGAGAAGTCATCATTTGGAATATTTGAAAACAACCTTTCTACTATATTTGATCAGCTCTGCAAATACAATAACCACCCTGACATTACATGACAAGTCTAGGGGAGCACTAAAATTTCTTCTGTTTCTGTTTGCACCAGCCTGACTGACTAAGAATACAAATGTTGCGCTTTAACTTTGTTGGATGTATAGGTATTTGGGGAAAGTGGAAAGCAGTATGGTTACAGCAGAAAGACTGTCCCCCTAAAAGACAGAGCAGCACAAGAAGAATATCATAGGAGGAAAAATGGCTCAGGTAAAAGAATATCTTGCTGACAGTAATTTAGAGCTGCTATGTTTCAGGAATAAGCTGCCAGTTCTTGAAACCTCTCTATCCAAAGCTGTTAGCCAGAGCCAAACAGCTAGAGAAAATATGAAGAATGGAGAGAACAGAGAAAAACACCAAATAGGGCAAGTGAGAACCACTCCCCACCTCCATCCAGACATCCTTGCAGCAGCTGTGGGGCACACATATATACAAGACACCAGCATTCAGGGGCACATAGGGGTCTATCACACTGCCAGATCTCACCTTCCAGGTAGTGCAGAAGTTCCTGCGCCAGATCCACCACAATCAGGAGAACTACGTCACATTAAACCAGCTCATTACAGTGGCCTCTTGGATTTATAATGAAGGCTTCTCCTTTATATAGGCTAAACTGGCACCCCTGAACCATACAGGCATCTGATTTGAAACAAAAACAATGCCTAATTTACAAAGTCTGCACTGGCATTGGTGATTAGAAGTTTAATTTTGACTCCCTCTGCAACTTAACACTGTGGTGACAAATTTCATTTTTACCCTCTTCTCTCTGCTTTTTTGCATCCCTGCATCATGTCTGGGTAAAACTGCACTGTAAAACCAACCCAGCCTTTTTTATTATTTAAACTTGGATCAGGTCCCAGCACCAGAAGCAATCAGATTGGCTTTGCTAAAGGAGAAGCAGAGAGGCAAGGACCCTTACACCAGGACCGTTATTGAGAAGAAAGGAAGAGGAGCCACACATCATCAGAGTCTTCTAGAAACCAGTATTTTGAAATCTACAGCAGGACAATGCAGGACATATTTTCATCAGGGTATGTCCATTTGAATTTCTGCTGAGCTCAGGAGGACAAGGTGAGTTTGCATAATTAACAACCTGACCTTCCAAGTTGAATGCAAATGCACGTCCCAATGAAGTCAACAGGAGATTATTGTGCATGAAGAAAACAAGGCTCATATATGAGCTTCATAATATAGCAGTGATGAATTCAGCCCTAAGAATGTTTAAATGGTGGGGAGACATTACTGCAGCTTTTCAGTACTTAAAGGGGCCTATAAGAGAGACAGGGACAGACTTCTTAGCAGGGTCTGCTGAAACAGGAAAAAAGGTAATGATTTTAAACTAAAAGAGGGGAGAGTTAGATGAGATAGAAGGAAGAAATTTTTTATGATGGTGTCGTGGCTAGAGGCTTTGCTGACCCCAACCCACGGCAGATGCTCCTTATTACCTCCCCTTTCTCCCCCAACCGGAAGAGATAGGGGACAATAAGGGCAGAGAGGCTTCTGGATTGGAAAGTAAAAACTAAAACTACTTTAATAATAATAACAAAGTCAGATGAAATATATACAGATATACAGAGCCCAAACTACGTCACCACTGAAGCTCCAGTAAGCTCCGCAGCAGGCTGAAAACCCCCGACACCCGGGCGCACGTCCCCTCCGTCCGCACAGCCAGTACAAACGGCGTTCCCCGCTTCCCTCGGCGCAGGGTCCAAAAGCCCGCCCGCAGGATCCTAGGCGTCCCTCTAAGTGCCTGACAAGGGGACTAGCCCCCAGTTATATCGAATATGATGTATATGGAATGGAATACTTTAAAAAGTAAAATCACTGAACAAGAAACAGTTCTGTTCTAACTCAAACCAGGACAGATGGGGGTGGTAAAACACCAGCACAGGTTGCCAGAGAGGTGGTAGAAGACCCACCCCTGGAAACATTCCAGGTCAGTCTGGACAGGGGTCTGAGCAACCTGATCTACTTAAAGATGTTCCTGCTCACTGCTGGGGAGTTGCACTAGGTGACCTTTAAAGGTTCCTTCAAACCCAAACCATTCTATGATTCTAAGATACTTCTTTCCTTCATTTTTAGAGAACTTCTAAGGAATCTGTGGTGGCAGAGAAGTATAGAAAGGCATTGACCATTCCTGGGGGTACAACTTGCTGCTGGTGGAAAGAAACCCACATAAATTAGGCTTTGTAGAGCACTTGTGATGCCATGAGCTCCACTGAAGGCTTGGAAGAGGGCAATTGATAATGACAAAAGTAGTGAGATCCCAAGATCTCCTTCCAGAGACTGTGCCAAACAACTTGAACCATGTGGAGACACATGAGCCCTACCTCAGATATGCTAATGCTCTGGCTCCCATCCAGGGGAGCCATCACACCACCAAGCTTCTCCTACCCTCCCTCTTGCCCGCAAAGTTGTGTAGTGCCGCTGTGCTCACTGTCAGACAGATACCTCTCACTGCTCCAGCCCAGAGGAGCCCCACATGGTATGGGGACACATAGATGTGCACAATATGCTTCTGCCTGTTGCTTGGCTGTGGCAGCTCTTTGAGTAGCGGGTTTTTTTCTGGATAAAAGGGGCTGCATGAACATAAGTTCTGATTGCTACCCTGGGTTGCGTGAAAGCCCTCTGGGCGGGACTGCTCTGTCATGGTGGGCAGTTCTCTGTCTGATGTGACCTGAAGTAATTAAAAGTGCCGCAGCAGGCTGACGTCTCCCTCCCCCATCTCTCCTCTCGCTCTGTTTGCTGGCATTTACCCAAAACAACAGTGACTGACCGCTCCAAGAGGGCTGTCACTGCTTTCCCTGCCATGATATGGCCATTGATCCAGCAGCATCTGCCAACTCATCAGCATTTACTTTAAATCCATGTGGCCAGGTTTGGGTTGTTGTTGTTTTTTATCTTTCTCCCCCCCCCCAGGCGATAATTGCTGTGAAGAAGAACACCCTTTTGACGAGCCTGATGAGATCCAATTACCAGCTTGTCAGCACTCAACCTTGGGAGTGCTTGTGACCACACACTGACCTTAATCGAGGATGTTCAGCCCACTGTTGAGGCAGAGGGCTAATGCTCAACCCACTGTTGAGACAGAGGGCTAATGGCAGAGCAGAATGGCAGTCATTTAGCTCAACCCTCGACTGCCCTTATACTTTAGGTCCATCACTAGGAACCTGCCTTAATGTTAATTCATGGTACATCTCTAAGTAGAGGAGCCCATCGTGTGTTTCTCCTCATCCCTCCCAACCTACGAGGCACGAGGAAGAACCATATCAATGACCAAGATGGAGCTATACTCTGGAATTGCATTAATTGCATCAAAAGTCAGCTTTTTTGCACAGCATGAATGAACTCAAGAGCAAGGAGCATCTGTTGTAGCTTCAGAGATGTGAAGTGGGTCTGCCCTGGGTCAGCCCAGAGTGTGCGAGTGTGAGCAACCCCCCATTAATATTTTCCTGGTAGTTTTCCATCAGAAGAACAATCACTGTCATTGATACAATGGCAAGGAGTGGAAGAAGGGACAACTAGAATGGGGGGCATACAGGGAAGCTGTCAAGAAAGCTAGAGAATTGGTTAGGAAAACTAAAGCTCAGTGGGAGTTAAATCTAGCCAGGGAGATCAAGGGGAATAGTAAAAAATTTCTATAGATATATTAATGGAAAAAGAAAGACTAGGGAAGGTGTGGGCCCCCTCAGAAAAGAAACAGAACTGGTGACAGGTGATTTGGAGAAGGCCGAAGTTCTCAACAGCTTCTTTACCTCAGTCTTCACTGGCAAGGGCTCCCACCACACCCCCGAAGTCAAAGAAGATAATGGCAAGGGCTGGAAGATAGAACTGCCAGTGGTAAGTGAAGTTCAGGTTCATGACCATCTGAAAAACCTGAAAGTTCACAAGTCCATGGGACCCAGATACACCCACAGGTACAGAGAGAATTGGTGGATGAGGTTGCTAAGCCACTNAGGTGATTTGGAGAAGGCCGAAGTTCTCAACAGCTTCTTTACCTCAGTCTTCACTGGCAAGGGCTCCCACCACACCCCCGAAGTCAAAGAAGATAATGGCAAGGGCTGGAAGATAGAACTGCCAGTGGTAAGTGAAGTTCAGGTTCATGACCATCTGAAAAACCTGAAAGTTCACAAGTCCATGGGACCCAGATACACCCACAGGTACAGAGAGAATTGGTGGATGAGGTTGCTAAGCCACTCTCTATTGTATTCCAAAAGTCATGGCAGTATGGTGAAGTCCCCACTGACTGGAAAAGGGGAAATATAACCCATATTTTTAAAAAGGGGAAGAAGGATGATCCAGGGAACTATAGGCCAGTCAGTCTCACCTCCGTGCCTGGTAAGATCATGGAGCAAATCCTCCTGGGGGCACTGCTGAGGCAGAAGAATAATGAAGAGGTGATTGGTTATAATCAACATGGCTTCACCAAGGGTAAATCGTGCCTGATGAATCTGGTGGCCTTCTATGAAAAGGTCATGACATCAATAGACACTGGAAGAGCAACCGATGTCATTTACCTGGGCCTGAGGAAAGTCTTTGACACTATCCTGCATGACATTCTGGTCTCCAAGCTGGCAGAATATGGGTTTGATGGATGGACCACTCGGTGGATAAGGAATTGGCTCGACAGCCACACCCAAAGAGTGGCTGTCAATGGATCCATGTCCAAGTGGAGGCCAGTGACAAGTGGAGTCCCTCAAGGATCAGTACTGGGACCAGTCTTGTTCAACATCTTCATCAGAGACATGGACAGTGGCTCTGAGTGCTCCCTCAGCAAGTCTGCTGACAACACCAAGCTGTGTGGTACAGTTGACACACTGGAAGGGAGAGATGCCATCAAGAGGCACCTGGACAGGCTGGAGAGGTGGGCCCATGTCAACCTCATGAAGTTCAACAAGACCAAGTGCAAGGTCCTACCGCTGGGTCGGGGAAATCCCAAGCACTGATACAGGCTTGGTGAAGATTGGCTNGAGGACTGGTGCACCTCTCCTATGAGGACAGACTGAGACAGTTGGGGTTATTCAGTCTGGAGAAGACAAGGCTCTGAGGAGACCTTATTGTGGCCTTCCAGTATCTGAAGGGGGCCTACAAGAAAGCTGGTGAGGGACTTTTTAGGAGGTCAGATAGTGATAGAACCAGGGGATATGGACGTAAGCTAGAGGAGGGGAGATTTAGATTAGACATTAGGAGGAAGTTCTTCACTGTTAGCGTGGTGAGACAGTGGAACAGGTTGCCCAGAGAGGTTGTGGAAGCATTTAAGACAAGGCTTGATGGGGCCCTGGGCAACCTGATCTAGTGGATGGTGTCCCTGCAAGGCAGAGGGGTTGGAACCAGATGATCTTTAAGGTCCCTTCCAACTCTAGTAATTCTATGATTCTATGATACACTGCCTTTCATGTGGAGGGTTTGTACAAATGAAGCCTTAGATCTGCAAGTTACATGAGTGCTATGAAAAACTTGGTATGAATTGGCCTGCTCTTCAAGTGCAACATGGAAGTCTTGGGCAGCAGGCACGAAGACTCATGAGCAGCGCCCCCCTCAGATAAGCTTTTTGGTGAGATTTTGAATTTTGAAGCAAGTGTACAGAGAGAGACTAAAATAAGACATGGAAGAGAAGTGGATTTTCTTGCCCATTTTTTGCTGCAGGATAATGAGACATGAAAGAGCCTTTCCTCTGCTTGTGGGTTGGGATTTTTTTGATTCAAATCTCAGGATGCTCCAACCACCTGCTATGCCAGAAGGAGTTCAGGAGGCCTAAGAAGCACTGTGCCATCAGGTTCTTCAGCACTCAATCAAAGCACTGACCAAATATTCTCAAATTTTTATGACCACTTCCTCCTCACAGTGTGTTTTGGCTTTTTCTATTGCTCGGTCTGAGGGTGGATTTTTTATAAAGTTCTCAGAGAACATTTGGAGACATCCCCAGTCTGATGGCATTACAAGGCAAATGCTTTGTTCAGAGCTCCAAGAAGAACTCTGCTGACTCCCAAGAAATAACATGGTAATAATGAATAGCAAATGTGGGTCAAATGCTCAGCTAAGAATAATGGGCATCACTTAGCATCCCTTGGCAGACCTCAGCTGGTTTACACCAGTGAAGGACCAGGATTTCTCACTCTATCTGAGGATATATAGAAAGGATTACTTATTTGCTGGGGTGGTATAAAGCTGTTATTGACATGAATTTGGGATGTCTGCTCCACTTATGATTAATGAGGCCACAAGTGAGTTCTATCAGTCACTCTGGCATGACCGACACTTGGATTCTTTTCTGTGCCACATCACTGCCTTGTGTTTATGCCAAAGGATTCACAGGCAGAAACCCTAATTCTGAAAGTCTGCTTTCTTAATCCCTTTACTATATTGCTAATTTGCCCTAGCAGAAACCTAGGAGGGGAAAAAAAAATACAAATGGTTCATTTTAAAGTGTCTAAGCAACTCCCTATAACAGCAGTTCTGTCAGTCAGTGTCAAGATTTTAAAATCTTGTTTTTCCAACATGCCACAGTTTGAAACACTTGCTGTATTCCTCTGGAAAGGAGGACTACTCAGCCATCCAGTAGCAGAAAGCCTCCCTTTCAAGCACTCATAATGATATATATTGATATTTGTTTCTTGCAGGTGTCACTGTTTGGGGGTCTGCATATTGTATATACAGCAAACCAGCTGGCAGACTAATTGATTGATTGGATGGTTGATTTTTGAGTGGAAGCAGGATTTTGTATTTGAAAAAGAAATTTTTGCTGTTGGTCAATGTGGGAAAGCTCAAAGGAAATTGGCTGAGGTAAGAAATCTCAGATATACATTCTCATTTACAAATAGATAAGTTTGTTCTAATTAGAGCTGTGATTTCCAGCTACGTAATCCCAGGGGGATTTGCCACCAAGAAGTTGTTCTCAAGGAAAAGCCTTCTCGAGCAACCAAGTCTAAAGACTGAGGTGATCAAAGGTGAAAGTTAGATTAAGCACAATTTAGCAACTGCTTTGGCAGCTTCCCACATGTGTATATAATTGCTTCACAGGGTATAAATATGTGCATGCATGCATATTAAACATACATATAAATCTGGAAATAATTTCGCTTTAATATTTAAGAGCTTGGCTCTACAGGAAAATTACACTGCTATAAAGTATGAATCTAAACTCACATAACTCCTTGGGCACTGTCCCCTCTGCATATCCTGACTCTGGAGCTGGCCATTCACTGCAGTGCGAGCTTCTGGGAAGATCTGCTGCTGCAGTCAGTTCCTAACTCTCTACCCTAGCTGTGAAAGACAGCTTAAGTGATTTAAACCACAGGCATAACTATCTATTCACTTACAGTGGCTGCTTCATTTCCACCACTACACGGAGTTAGCTAAGGCTAAATTGAAACAGCAACCACAGATATCTACAGATAGTTCAATAAACACATATTGAACCCACAGCCACTGGTTTTCACTCAGGAGGTGAATGTGCACAGGCAAGTGGGTCTAAGAACAGTGTTGACATTTTCATTATGTTGAATACAGGGTGAGGCTGAAGAGAGGTTGGAAAGTCACGTAAAAGCTGCTATCAGTTGTGTGTAAAATGGTTAGCAGCTCTGGTGTCATAACAGTTCAATGTCGAGGTGACAGCATATGCACTCCTGTATTCCAGCCTCTCATGGGGTGAAGGACAGCTTTCTATGAATTACCAAGCCTGCTCCAGTGGTCAGATATTATTGAAAAGGTGACAGAGGCTGGGACTGGCAGGGCTGGTTTGTTTTCTGAGGTATTTGAGGTATATATGCAGTTCCAAGTTAGTGACATCTGATTGGATTCAGATCCTCATGAGGCTCTTCCTCCTGTATAATATTTACAGCGTGTTTCTTTTTCAGGGGCAAATGTCTAAAGATTTCGTAGTTTATTTTTTTTGTAGGGAAACAGCTCTAGCATATAGAACAATCTCAGTGAAATGAAGGATGGAAATAGAGGTGGAAAGGGTTAGAATAAGAGCAGCTACGAAAATATCAAATCTAACTAATAATAAAACAAAAGTGATTTCTTTTCTTCCTTTCACTGGTGCCTTTTGCCAACAGTTAAATATCAAAAAAGGAAATGGACTGAAACTTGCGATATGAACAGTTCCTCTGTGCTCCTCCACTAAACTTCAGAGAAGTTCAACTCCAAACTTTGTAGCTCTCTCCTGTCTGATATTAAATAAAAAAATCCTAGGATCCGTCAATGATTACATTCCTTAGCAAATCCACCTGCTGCTGTGATGCTTCCATGGAGGTTAAGCTCATCAGGTTTTGCACCATTTTGATGTCCATTTATGTTTTCAGCCAACTTGAAGGCATACCTGAGAAACCATAAGGCCTCTTTCTTCAATAATCTTTCGTAGCCTGATACCTGCACCCTACAAAGCTCAGTGGTAAGGCTGAGTCCAAATCCAGTAACTTCAGCTACAGAAAAGGAAGGGCCACGCCAAGGTGGAAAGAGTTTAGCTGAAGAGCTTTGTTGCCATGCAAGCCCATCATGAACTTCATAATGAAACACTAAATCCATATACTTCCCACCTACTCTCATTACTGGGAGAGGAGAAAAGTCTCAACATGCCAAAAACCTGATGTGGGCTGTCCCTCCACAGGTTTATTTATTGTGTGCTTTAGGGAATAGTCAGATTGCTGTCCTGGCCACTGGCACCCCTGTGGTGCTCCACTCAGCCCCCTCTGGAGCTCACTTCCCTCTCAATTTTGTCAGCATAACTGCACATGAAAGGGCTCTCTAACCCAACTGTTGAAGTGATGAGAGCTACAAAAATAAACATAGTATTGGAAGTGTTGAGGCTGACCCAGATTACTGTGACAGAATTGGGTTAGGGAGCACCTCCAACCTGCAGTTATGCTGGCAGATATTAAGCAAGGCTAATGTTTAGCAGGGTAGAAAAGGACAGCTGGGGCATGGGGGTGCTCTGGAACTGGGTTCATCTGAGGTCAAAAGAGCACATTAACCCTGCTTCAAACAGCACCTGCTGTCAAGAGAGCACTTCCTTTCTTAGCTGCGTGAACTCTTCCCTAGGGTACAAGCATTCAGGAGGCTTTTCAGTGACAATGGCAGTGAAGCTAAAAGAAGCAATGAAGACGGACAGTGTGAGTAGCTGCTAAGAGGTAAAAGCTGTCCTTGCTTTAGGGTGTAATAAAAAAAACCCTCTGAATTACACACAACTAAGAGAAAAGACCTCTTCTTTTGCCAAAACATTAGAGGTGGATTTTTTTTATTCAAACCAACGAAATTCGAGGCTAGAGATGAACTGCCATCTTAGCAAACACCTCTGAACTGAAGTCATCCCTCACTCAACATTAGCATTTTCCCCCTCTCCTAGCACTTGCTACAGCAGCCACTTGAGTCAGTGAATGTCAGACCTCTTCACGTCCCTGTATCTGGTTATGCGTCAGAAAACATTATTACAAAGAAAGGAACAATTATTACAAAGAAAATAAAGTTTCAGCTTCTTGGAAACCCTTTTTTGTGGCAGGCTGTTATCAAATGGTACCAGAAGTAAATATTCTTTCACAGAAGTGGAGAAAAGGACAAAGTCTCTGCACTTCTCATTTGGGATAGGGCTGGGGTAAGGGCAGGAAAACCAGCCATCCACCAAGGTAAAACTACACACCTTTGCAGAGAGAGGGCCTATACCGGATCTGTCCCAGAAGGTCAAGCTTAGGAGAGGATGAGAAGATATGGAAGAACAGGCAGAAAAGCTAGCTCTGTTTTTTTAAGGCTACCTAGAGCTTTCCTAGCAGGGTACCTCTGGTGAGAGACGAGTCCTGCTCAGTGACCCCCTTTCAAGGAAGTCAACACAGGCATGCAATATGACCAGGAAAAATAGCTTTCAGCACTGGAACAGAATTAAGACAAGATATTAAAGGAAAGCTATTTGCATTTGGTAAACAAGTTGCATTAGCTTAACAAACCCCTGCAATTAGGCTACATATTCTGGACATCGCCTACTGATGACCTCTACTATTAATCATGAATACTATGTACATATGGTGATACAAAGCACTCCTTTAATAGCAACTTGAGACAAGTTTGTGTGTGTTGGTTTTGTACTAACCCCTGTAAAGACTGGGCTCTGGGCAATACCATAACAGGGCCACCACCCTGTAACTGATTAAAAGCTCTTGACTTACAATGCAATTCAGGTAATGAGAGCAAGGTGATCAGAGAGATTAATAGACAACATGAATATGCACAAACATGAATATCTCCCTTAAGTGAATTTTGCCTGAGCTTGGTGAAAGGACTGAAGTACAAGAGAGTCATTCTCATTTCCAGTAATATTCTATTGATTTACTTCACATAATGCAGTTCAATAACTCATCTCCCAAACAGATGAAACTTCAGCTCTGTATAAATAGATATTAATCTCAAGTAAATTACTCAAGAGTCTTAATTAAGCAGTAAGATGGAACAGCCCATATAGTTGGGTTGATTAATGGCACACCTTGGACATGCACCAAGGCACAGGGCAAAATAAAGTGCTTCCAGTCCACCCATGGCATGAAATTCATCAGCAGAACAGTAACTCCAAATCCACCCTCAGGGTATCGGCATAGGAGACAGCTCAATGGTTGCCCTGGCCACGACCATAAAACTCCCAACTGTTTAGAAGAAAATATGTCAGAAACGGAGTCCCTCAGGTTCTTCCAAATCTGGAGGCCATGTGATTGCATTGTTGTTTGTATCTCTCTTACACATCCAAATAAAACACACCACTAAGAATGGCAGAAGCAGGGGAGGAGGTGGATAATGCAAGAAACTCACCAAGCAGAGACATGTCTTTGCAAATCCCTGGAAAACGCTGTGTTCATCAGTGCAGGCTGAAAACAATCCTGCACCTTTCAGAGGGCATCACTCTGATTTTGCTTATGGCGTTGTAAATTAGGAGGGACTCCATAGAGATCAACAGAACTAAAAGAGTGTGAAATTGATGTGAGGGAGAAAAGAGGAGGGAAAAAAGCTCCCTATGTTTCTCTCCTTGCACACTAGTGTTAGAGTCTGCTTCCTGGTTTATAACAGTGTGCTGTACCCCTTTCTATTTCCCACTAGAGTAGGGCACTATTTGCATACAGCTGCAGCTCTTAGAGCTAAATAGAAAGAAAGGGAGTTTTGGTGGAGTGTTGTTTGTTTTGGTTTATTTTCCAAAACAGGCGATATAAAAAACACCGAAGAGGCAGACCTGACAAAGCAGGTTCTCAGCTACAGTATTTCATTCAGTGCAGCTTCAATACATAATCACTTACAGTAGATGGTTAATGTACACCAGACTCCCCTCACTCCTCTCTCTCTCTCTCAGTCCAGATAGGTTGAAAGCAAGCACTGAAGAGAAAACAGCATGTAAGGCCAAAGAAATTCTAGTGGCAGAGAATCTTGCAGAATGAGAATGCATCGACATTTAACAATGCAAAGACTATGTGCCAGAGATGGAAAAGGGAGACAGAAGACATTCCCAGGAAACTGGGAAAAAGTTTCCAGTGGAAAAGCCATTGCAGCTGGACAGGCAATTGAATGGTTCACACCACCTCTAAGCCTCTTCTGAGAAGACGGAAAAGTACATTTAAGTGAGTAAATGAGGGGCTTTCACCCTACTCTACATGCTGACATTATACGTTCATAATTATGGGAGCCCACTGATTACAGGTTCCCATTCCCTTCTTGCTCAGGTTCTTCCTAGTGTTCTGCACCCTGGGGCTCTGCATGCCTCCATTCCCACTATTCTCCCTTTGTCTTACCAGGATCCCTCCCTTCCACTACCAAAGGACCTGTCTAGCATCTCCTTTTTTTGTTTTGTTTGTTTTTTTCCTCCTACATTCTCTCACCACTGATTTTGTGGGCTCTGCTTTCACTAAGATGGAAGGCAGGTGACGAAAGCATCCATTGCCCATTGATGATTAGCACTAAGGACTTCAGCCACAAAGATAACTGTCCTTGCTAATTAAAATACTAACGGTGGCTATCAAATCACTTTCTAGCTTAACAGTACTCTTCCTGTGTGCTCTGTCCACCCTTCCAATCCAACTGGAGGAGTCCACAGCAGGCTGGCAGCTTTGACAATGAAAATCAGATCTTTTCCAGGACTGCTACAAATAAAGCACTTGTTGGGAACAGTTTATTTGAATTGAAGTAACACGGTAGGTTGTTACCTGGGGCAGCTGAGGAACAACCAGGTTCGTTGTTCTATTCTATCATAGTCTGCTTCTGACAGCATTAAGATCTGTTTGAGGTGAGATGGGCAGGTAGAAGTCAGCAACTTCTTCAGACACCTCCACTGAATCCCACAGGCAGCATAAGTCAGCTAGTCTTGAACAGGTCAGGGCACTCTGCTAATTATTCCTCAAACTTCAGCAGTTTGAAGTTTTTCACCAAGATTTTGTAGATTGCATAATAGACCTATTTTTTATTTCACTGTTCACACTGCACTTCAGCTACCCTCCATGAACAGACATGCACCTCCCCTATTTGAGCTACTGGCCGTCCAGCTACATCCCTCCTAGCAAAGCTCTCTAGGGCAGATGTAAGTACTATCCAGCCAAAAGTGCTTTGGGTAGTGCACCTTTTAGTCCGGTTCACTGATGTAAATGAACTCTGGCAGTGAAAAGAAAAAAGTTTATTTTGATGCTTGATGTTGGTTTAACTGCAGCTGCCATAAAAACATAGCTGGAAATGTCACAGCAGAATTACACCCTGACTGACAATGAAATACCAACCAACATTTCTAGCATAAATCTTGTATAAAGAAAGTACAAAGGTTTAATTTCTAGGGCAAAGAGAAGCGGGCAGAGCCAGCAGGAAAGAATTTAAAAGAAAAGAAAGAAGAAAGGCTCCTTAGGAGGAAACAATTCTATTATTAAATAGATATTCATTCATGTACATTAGCAGATAGCAATGCATCCCATTAGCAGTCACTCTTACAACAGTAAGGATCTTTCTGTCTGTTTAAGGCCACTGGATAAAGCTGCCAATTGTTGAATGGAAAAAGCTCCAATGAAAATATTTAGTTTTGGAGGAGACAAGACCACCTACAAGGCTTTCCACTTCCCTTTTCTCTCCTTGTTCCCCGTCTCTCAACCCCCTTGCAGCCATTAATTTCCCAGCAGCAGCTCTGATTGTCTGAGATACGCAGAGAAGCGTAAGACTGTCCTGTGCCCCATGCCAATGCTGTTAGTTCAGGAATATTACAGGATTATTTTTTAAGATGTTCCTCCTGTTGTATGCAAGGCTGAAACTGAAAAAAAAAAAAGGAACTTAAGAGAATTTTCATGCAGTGTGTTTGTTATTCATTTTGTTGTTGCCACAGCATGTGGGATTTGTGTGCATTTAAGATACCAACTTCACTATGTTCCCTTCACTTCATTACTTGTGTTTGCCAGTTGATGGGATGTCAAGGTGAAGTAAGTGAATCAAAAATTTAAAGTATATATCATTTAGAATATGGGGCAAACAATGTAATACTAGTGAGGTGGCCAGAGAAAGGTGAGAGGAGGGGAGGAAAAGGGTATCATGTGCCGTTTTAATAGGAGGTGCCTCTCCAAAAGTTTCTTGAGAGGCGAAACCAGCCGTCCTGAGAAAAATCATCTAAAATGTTGCCAGAGACTTCTGTTGCCATCAGTCCCTTCTTTCAAAGGACTGCCAGACTCAGGTTTTATTTGGCAATGTCTTTTACTGTGTTCTGAAAGGCATGCTAATCATTCGTTATCCTTGGGAGGATAATGACAAATTAACTACTGCATTGCGCTGTGGATTGGGTTGTCCCATTTGCAGTGTTACCAGACAGGCCTTATCAATGCATGGCCAACAGATTTTGCCTTTCATCTTCTTATTTTCAGATTTTTTCTTTACAAGTATCAAGAAAGTAAAAATTAGATGCTTGGTGTATAAGCGCTGGCCAAACACTTGGGGCCCTACCTCCTTTTTTTTCTTTTTCGAGAGATCCACTGAATTAGATCATATGTTATTCACATGACAGAGCTTTGCCCAAGGGGCAAGCATGTGACATTACCTGTTTTCTAGGTTTGAAGGTAAAATCTACTATCACACACCTATCTAAAATGACTTTTTGAGGAGAGTGATAGTAGGCAGTAGTAAATGTTTTAGAGAAAGGAATGAGACATCCTGGTCTTGAAAATAATTAAATAACTTGGATCTTGAAAAATGGACTTCTATCAGAAACTCTCACTGCCTGCACTTGAGGCACTTCAAGGTTAGGGTCACCTATTTTAACTCTTTCAAATAATAAAACAATTTTTTTACTAGGAAACATACTAGTGTCAAGAATTCAGAAAAATCACCTTTTTATACCTCTCTCACTCTCTCCTCTATCCAGATTTTGGAAATGAGAATATTTATTACCGGTGGCAAATTGGAAAAGATATGGTTCAGTGAAGGGGAAAAGTCATCATTACCCCATGCAAAAATCTTTTTCTAACAGCTTTGAAACTTACAGACCTGCCAAAATAGTCTTCATTTGAACGGAAAGAAACAGGGTAGCATGGAGGCTCTGAGCAGGGACCAGATGGATGCAGATCTCCCAAGATCTTAGTTGGTGTCTATCCTATCCCCAAAACCCCTTTGAGTGTCACGTGTCACCTGATAGCCCCAGCTGTCACTGTGCCAGTATGCCACCAGCTGCACCGAGACTGCAACTGTGCCTGCAGCATGTGCCAGTGTACCTGCCTTTCTGCTGGCAACGGTTACAACAGCAGGGAAAATGGGGACAGCAGAGATTTCAGCACATATTAGGAATCAAACCACATAACCAGGATCCCTGGAGTGTTTGTGTGTTGGTTGCTAGCAAATGTTTGAGCCCCAACAGTCACACAGGCACAGCTGCTGTCGCCCACACTGCTCGGAGTAATGCAGAACATGACACAATCACACCTTTGCTCTTCTCTGAGGCTTTTGGTCATCACTCTTGAGTCACTGCCTGAGGGCCACACAAGATGTTAGAAGACCTGACTGCACATGGCTTGAGACAGATCATTTCACTTCTGTGCCTCTGTTTCTCAAAGTTTTTCACTCCTAACTATTATTCCAACATTATCACTCAATCTTTTTGTTCTCTTGTTTACAGTACAATTTACAAGGATGCCATGTACCACTCTCATGTTGGTTTATTTTTTTAACCTCTGTTGTTTACAAAACCCAACTTAAAAGGCTGAAAATAAAATTTCTTTATTGATTCATTTTCCTTTTCCATTTGGCAAACATTGATTTTTTTTTTTCCTTGTGTTTTTAATGGAGCTTGAAATTAACACGAATCTGTTTGTTCAGAACCCTGTTTGAATTAGTGCAGTTTTGGTAATAAAGTTAGGTAGCTGTTACCTTGGAAACAGATCTCGGTTTTAGCAAACACCTTTAAAAATATTAGGGCCTACAAAAACAGTGGTAGTAAAACCAAATTCCTCTGTAAGAGATTGGTATAAGGTATACCATAAGGTATTTACATTATCCAGTACTTTTAGCACAAAACATACTGCCTGCACGATGGCAAATGCGTAAAAAGTGTCTTAACTTGGGGACTTCGGCTGTTTCACAATGTTCAAGCCTTTACAACTGCTGCTTCTCCCTTTTCATTGAGCAGTGCCATGTTGTCAGTCAGCATTAAGGACTCACTGCTGCTTTTCCCTATCCCTTAATTGACAAGCTAATCTGAATCACTTGGCTTAGCTGTGTGATCCTGTAAAGGTGCAGGTGTACTGTGTGTACCTTTGATTCCACAGCAGTACAATATCCAAGGTACTGGGCACAATTATCATGGCAAGATGGCCACAGGGAGCTGGCAATTAGTTGCAGGGATATACTATGCTGCTACAAATACACTGATTTGAACAGTAGCCCACATACTCAGCAACATATTAGGCCTTATCTTCTGTAGAAATGCAGGAGAGAGCCTTGAGACAAAAGCAGTGAAATGTATGTGACAGTTTGGAGAGCAGTGGTACAGAGACAGAACACAACCCATAGGCAAAACTGGAAAGCAGTTGTCCATGTACAATACATTCACTGGACAGAACAAGAGACAGAACAGAAAGAGCCAGCTATGTTCAGCTTTATCACCTGAAAAATGTTATTTATACTAGTTAGATAAGGTTAATTTTTCTCATTTTCTTTAGCAATATCCAACTGACACACTGGGACAAGACCACTGCCCTTTTGCCTCCCCTGAAAGAGGAAGCATTTAACAAAGACCAAAAAACCTCCAGAACAGCAGAATTCTTTCAACATCTCCTTCGGAGGTATAATTCATGTATGCCTGACTGTCTTTGACCATGAGGCTAAAGGTGTCTCAGCCATGCTTGCTCAGATTCCAATTAAAAATAAATAAAAATAAAGTGCTGAAGGAGAAATGACATACTGTTCTGCTGAGCCTTGTTGTTTTTTGACTGTTTCTGGCTTCCAATATCACCTTCAAAAACCAAAATTTGTAGCTTTGCAGAACACCAACTGGCTGGTTGCTTATTTAGCTACATGTGGAATCTCTTGTGGACAGGAAGCAGAACAATGAAGGAAGGATAATGCTTGCTGTAACCTCAGCATTAACACATACAACATAATAGATGAGTAGCCACTGCATTGGAAGAGCAGTTCATGAAGCAAAGTAGAAATGATGTGTATGCAGGATATAATTACAGCAGCAATGTAATAACATTCCATGTTAGATCATTAGGGGTCTATTCTGCCCTTGACATGCCCACATAACTCCCATTAATGTTAATTGAGGTTACGCACGTGAATCAGTAGCTGAACAAATCACTAAATTAATTACATGTAAAGTACCTGTTTCTTTTTTTTTAATCCATTGATACATTTGGCCAGTGCAAATGCTTACAGTCCAGGAATGAACTACCACAGGGTAGAGAAGAAGGGATGTGGAAAAGACTACGCAGATTTACAAACCCCATTAAACAAAATTAAGTTTTGACAAATAGGCAAGGGACGGTGGGAATATCAATTCCTGGACAGGGCTTCCTGTACACTCCTCAGAAACCCTGGGGCTCTATTTGAACAAGCTAGGAGAGACTCCTGCTTTTCTGTAACACCTCCTGCAGAGGAGGTTATCTGAAGGTTTTGTAAACCAAGGTGTTAAATACTGGCTCTGCAGGCAAAGGCGGCACCTATTGTGAGTGAAGCCAGAAGAGCAACAACAGGCTGGGATAAGGCATACAGCTACTATTTTTTTTCTGCATGGCAATTGCAACCCCCACTTTCTGTCCAGGAATGCTTTGATCAAGCAGATGTGATGACAAGGATCAGTGTGATGACAAAGTCTTTGCATATGGTGGGAGAAGTTTGGGCTTGAAATTCAAAGCGTGTGTTTCACCGAAGGGTCTCACTCTGCAAACACTTATCCCAGAGTCTGAAGGGTGGAGATTGTTATACAAGGAACTGAATCAACCTTCTCTCACTCTTTCTTTGTTTCATTTTTTGTTTAAGCACAAGAAGCTCTTGAGCTTTCACTACTCCTGAGCTGTTAAAATTGTATGCAAAGAACAGAAAGTGCACCCCGGAGAAAGGAAGGGAGTAGTAAATACCCTCCATCATCTGCACCTCTGCTATTGCCTCCTTCTGATGCTATACTTAAGCAAAGCTGGGCTGTCAGCCTTTTCCACAGCAGGAACCCCCTGGAATCCCCTTCTCAGCAGGGCAGGATCTGGAAGGGATTCCCCCACCGTTTAGCAACCTGAGAAGGCCCCGGATAGTCATTAAACTCTGGCACCTGTTTGTGATCCCCCACTGGGAGCAGGGACAACTGCCCCACATTCAGGCTTCCTGAAATAGAGCAAAATTCATGATACAACCAACAGAGCCCCCCTCACTATAGGTTAGAAAGGATGCCCGAGCTCTTAAACCTTTATTTTGCGTGGAGTAAACAGCCTCTCTGGTTTCATCTGGACCTATCTGAAAGAGCAGCTTCTGGAGCGGTTTTGGTTACAGCAAGCTCCGCTGCCCCCACAGATGGTTTGTAGCCTGATGGCACTGAAGCATGTTGGACGTGCTTAGCCAAGTAAAGAGGCCTGGCTTCAAAGAGTTACACTGAAAGGCTCACCACCTGCCTGATAGGCAATGGAGAACTTAACTTTCACCTCAAGAGTGTGGATGCAGCTGCCGAAGGAAAGTTAAGCTAACCCTGGTCAGCTGCCCTCCAGATGGGGTTGCCAATTTAATTCTTGGTAGCATTTAATTCTTCATAGATATTTATACCCATTTATTTGTACTAATATGCACTTAGGAGTCCCTTGTCATCACTGGGCCAACTGTTGGTACAAACAAGGTGAACAGTCACCCAGGCTGGCAGAGAAAGGAGAGTGGTAAAATTGCACCTTTAAGTGAGATCACACTGCAGTAGCCATGGCATCATCCCTGGTCTGCATTGGTTCTGCGGCAATGGCAGAGCTAGTCCTACAGGTCTTATTCTCCTCAAGGGATAATAAGCAGTTATGGTGCTGCCTTGGCATCTGGCTTACTGCTGACTCCTTCCCTAACGGATGCAGACAGACAGCCTACACAGAAATTATGCTTCCTTGTGATAAGAAAATGAAGGTGGGACAGAATGAAGGTGTCTAGAGACAAGACCATGTTTCTTCCTCCCCTCTCCCTGCTCTTTGGTATGTATCTCAATGCAATCTTGGCAGAATTCCACCAGCATGACCATAGCAGCCAACTGTGGGGCTGAGGAACCCGTGCTCATTGCATCAAAATGCTTGAGAGATGGTGCATAAAGAAATTGCTCTTCTGCAGCAAAGGAACCTCAGTTCCAATGGAATGGTCTCCTTTACCTTCCTCACACCCTGCACTCCGTACGCTACTGAGAAATTGGAAATTGTCATGGAGAAAAGACAGGCTTCTTCCTCAGAAATCTAAAAAGCTATCACCCAAGAAAAGGTGAGAGTACAGAGAATAGATATTCATATGCCAAATAAGTATTTTGATGCTTAACTTCAGACATTCATGTTTAGTAGATGTATGTATTTGCTTCAGAAACAAAATGGCTTGTTCATGCCGATTTTTTTCCAGTTAAGTCTACAGACTTTATTACTTCTCAAAAAGCATCCAAGGTTATGGAATCAGTATTTTAAGAAGAAAAGGTGGACCTTGTGGACACAGGACTGGCTTTCCATCTATGTCTACATTCCTAAGTGTTTGGCTCAAAATCGCAGTTGCTGCCACTTCTATTTAAAAATACAATTACAAAACAAAGAGAAAACAGTATATGAAAATGTTTACCAGCAGGTTTCATCATGTTTTTAAAAGGACTTACTTACTGTCCTCATTTCAGAAAGAAGGAAACTAGCACTCAGGAGAAGCTCTGAGTAGTCAGGCAGCCACCAAATGGAAAACTCATTTAAATGAGCTCCCGTCTCATATCATACTATGCAAGTTCCATCACCTGTTGTGTGCATGGATCATATTCCCATAACAGGTCAGAGTCACAGATAGCAGAAAATCTAACTTTTATATCTCCAGCACACAGTGCCTTTCAAAGACATCGCCTATGCAGACAGGCTCAGTGGAATTATACAAGGTCTAACGATTAAATATTCTCCTACCAAACATCCTCTAGCTGGAATTTTACTCTGCTATTCCACAAATATCAATTAATTGACCTGAACTCTTCCACACTTTATGACATATTAGAAATCACACATTACTAGGGCCTCTCCTTTTGTATTACAAATTGCCTTTCAGCCTAAATATTCAACTCCAGTTTGTTTTCCTTAATAACATTCTGGGCATATCCATGATAAACAACATGAATGATGACAGGTCAGACATTGCAAACAGAAACAGTCAAATCAAAGAGAACTTGCAAGATTCAGACATTGATTATACCAAAGTTTCAACAGTGGCACACAGAATTGGGGTATACCTATCTCACACTCCATGGGGCTGTTAGGGAGGCTGCCACTGGAGAATTTTCACAGAATCATAGAATTGTTTAGGTTGTAAAAGATCTTCAAGATCATTGAGTCCAATCATTAATCTCAGTGCTGCCAAGTCTACCACTAAACCATGTCTCAGCACATCTACACCTCTTTTAAATCCCTCCCCTTTTAAACCTCTCCAGTGGTGACTCCACCACTTCCCTGGGCAGCCTCTTCCAGGGCTTGACAACCCTTTGATGAAGACATTGTTCCAAATGTCCAACCTAACCTACTTTGGCACAACTTGAGGCCATTTCCTCCTGTCCTATCATCTGTTACGTGGCAGAACAGAACAACCCCCACCTTGTTACAACCTCCTTTCAGGTAGTTGCAGTGAGAGATCTTCCCCTGAGCCTCCTCTTCTCCAGACTAAACAACCCCAGTTCCCTCAGCCACTTCTCACAAGACTTGTGCTCTATAGCCTTCACCAACTTTGTTGCTCTTCTCTGCACACACTCCAGCACCTCAATGTCCTTGTAGTGAGGAGTCCAAAACTGAACACAGTATTAGAGATGTGGCCTCACCAGTGCTGAGTACAAGGGTACAATCACTTCCCTAGTCTTGCTGGCCACACCATTTCTGATACAAGCCAGGATGCTGTTGGCATTCTTGGCCACCTGGGCACACTGCTGGCTCATGTTCAGCTGGCTGTCGACCAACACTCCCATTTCCTTTTCCGCTGGGCAGCTTTCCAGCCGCTCTGCCCCAAGCTTGTAGTGTTCATGGGGTTGTTGTGACCCAAGTGCAGGACGCTGCACTTGGCATTGTTAGACCTCATACAAATTAAATCTGGAGCAAGTGTTACCCTGGATAGGTAGGAGAGGGAAGGAGAAAAGAGAGAAGGCAGGAAGGGAAATAAGGAAAAAAATAAATAAAACAAAAACCCAACGGAACCCTCAAAAAAAACCCAACCACAAAAAAACCCCACCAAAAACCCTCAATATAAACCAAACCCCAGCCCTGCGCCGTGCCAGTCCTCTGCAGATAGCCCTCAGGCAAACCCCGTTGCCTCCCACCCAGACCCGCCGCCGCGATGAAAAGTCAGGCGCGGAGGCGTAGCGGCTCCCGCAGGCCAGCAGCGCCGCCGAGACGCGCAGATAACGCGGCCTGTGTCTAAAGGCAGAACTGAAAATAACCCCCCAGGCGGCCTGGCCTTCCCTCCCGTCCCTTCCCGCCTAGCTACCTGAAGCGCGGCCGCCATCTGCCGTCCCGACGCCGCGCTGCAGCCACTCGGTCCACGACGCACGGGCGGGCTCAGACGGGTTGTTACATGGGCGAAAGGAGCGGAAGGAAGCCCTTCTGCGAAAGGAAGCTCGATGGAAGAGCTGCCCTTGGCCCTGGCGTCGGTCCTGGTTGAATGCTGGGCCCGTTCGCCTGCCTGAACTGAGGGAACTACGCCCACACGAGCCCGCCAAAATCACTTCGGTGCTGTGGAGGGTGCTGCTGCACTACGGGGTGCACCATGGCTCAGGTGCAGGGGCTGCCTGAGGCTAGCAGGGCACCAGTGCCTCCCCACCCCTCATTCCAGCATTTCACAGAATCATAAAGTCGGAAAAGACCTCTAAGATCAAGTCCAACCATCGACCAAACACTTCCCTTCCCGCTAAACCGTGTCACCCAGTGCCATGCCTACACATTTTTTTGAACTTACAGGGATAGCAACTCCACCATTTCCCTTGGCAACCTGTTCCAATGCTTGACCCCTCTTTCAGTGAAGAAATTGTTCCTAATGTCCAACTTGAACCTCCCCTGGTGCAACTTAAGACCATTTCCTCTTGTCCTATCAATAGTTACCTGGGAGAACACCCCCTGCTTTGCTACAACCTCCTTTCAAGTAGCTGTAGAGAGTGATAAGGTCTCCTCTGAGCTTCCTCTTCTCCAGGCTAAACAACCCCAGTTCTCTCTGGTGCTCCTAAGAAGACTTGTGCTCTAGTTCTTCTTTGGACACAATCCAGCAACTCAATGCCTTTCTTGTAGTGAGGGGCCTAAAACTGAACACAGTATTTGAGAATGGTTTGGGTTGGAAGGGACATTTAAAGGTCATCTAGTCCAATTCCCTTGCAGTGAGAAGGGACATCTTCAACTACATTAGGTTGCTCAGAGCCTCATCCAGCTTAACCTGGAATGTGTCCTGATATGGGGCTTCTAGCACCTCTCTGGAAAACCTGTGCTAGTGTTTCACCACCCTCAGATAAAAAAAAATTTTTCAAATCTCTCCTCTTTTAGTTTAAAACCATTACCCTTTGTCCTGTCACCACAGGCCCTGCTAAAAAGACTGTCCCCATCTTTCTTATTGACCCCCTTTAACTACTGGAAGGCCACAGAAAGGTCTTCCTGGAGCCTTCTCTTCTCCAGGCTGAACTATCCCAGCTCCCTCAGCCTATCCTCACAGCAGAGGTGCTCCAGCCCTCTAATAATTTTTGTGGCCTCCTCTGGAGTCCGGCTCCAACAGATCCATATCTTTCTTGTGCTGAGATTTCCTTTGCAAATCCTATGAAAGGATCAGCTAGTTGAAGAGAAGCAAAACTTAGCTAAGATATTCTGTTAGCCTCTGTCTAATTTCAGGAGTAAATTAAGGCAGAATCTGGTTACAAGTGAGCGCGAATCTCTTGGGTATCTTTGAGTGAGAAAAGCCTGAACCACCACAAACAGTACCAATGATCAGTTGGGAATATCTGGAATCAGCCAGTAGAATAGGCCAGGAACAAGGCAAACCCCACCACATTTTGCTATTCTTTACCTTTTCTTTTGCTTTTAATAGTACCCGTTTCACAGACAAATCCCAGGCTTATGTAAATCAGCCTCACATCCCCTCTCCTAACAGTGTAGCCACAGACTGCTTTCTTCCATTCAAAAGCAGATGTCAAGACACTTCAAGCAGGGACTTATTTCTTCTCCATTGTTTTGGAGGTAATAAATTGACGATGGACAAATAATTATCACCAC